>JAGKTI010002864.1:48191-62570 GCA_018397915.1 Birgus latro
ATATATATATATATATATATATATATATATATATATATATACAGTAGGCGCGGAAAGTGTTGACGCCATCTTAAAAAAAGAAAACATTCTTGTGGTTAGCAAGGAGAAACAAATAAATTAACACTCACCATTGAATTTAGTATTTACTGGCATTCCCCTTCACCTTTATTATCTTCTTAAGGCGTCTGGGGAGACTGATGGCGTAGTTTTGCAGAACAGACGGACTAAAACTGCTCCATAGCTGCAGCCTCAAGTTTAGGCAAAGATGATGTGTCCATACTACGCAGCTGCCGCTTCATGTGCGCCCATAAATTCTCAATGGGATTGATATCTGGGCTGTTTCCGGGCCAATCTCGAATAAAGGGAACCTCACAGTCTGTTAGCCACTGTTTCACTGACTTTGCAACATGTGCAGGGGCAGAATCTTGCATAAATACTCTTGCCTTGGTTTTATCAAAAGAGTCACTTAAAACATCACATAAGAGCTCCAAATAATTGTTCTGGTTCACTTTTTCATTTGCAGGTAGAATTACCAACCTACCAACACCATAATATGTAAAGCAGCCCCAAGCCATGAGTGAGGCTGGGTATTTAACAAACTTGGAAGTGTACTTAGGATCCAGGGGGTCACTGCCTGGTTTGCGGTACACTCGTGATGAAGGGGTACCAGTGACAGTAAATGTTGACTCATCACTCCAAAGCACAGTTTTCCATTGCTCCTCACTCCAGGCAAGATATTTCTTACAAAAATTTACTCTCTTTTTCTTCTGAAGTGCAGTTAGCAGTGGTTTTTTACGAGCACAAAAACTCCTGTAGCCCAGATCGTCATGCAACAGCTGCTGCACACTTCTGACAGACACATCTGCCAGCAACTGTGGGTTCTTTTCTTTTAAATCCCGTGCTGTTAGCCTTGGATCCTTGCTAACTTGCCTTGAGATCAGCTGACGGGTCCTGAAGGTTGTCTTACGAGGTCTCCCAGGCTTGGGAAGTGGAGTGGGAGGAATGGCCTCCCCACTGTCCTTGAACCGCTTCACCAGTCTCTGCACTGTCCTCAGTCTAACACCATCTGATTTGCAATAAATGGGAGTTTGTGGCCAGCTTTGTATAAAGTAATCACTTCCACACGTTTGTCCTTGCTTGTGGTTACTTTAGGCATGATGAGAATGTGGTAGGTAACCAAATAACTGTGTTATTTGAGTCAAAACATGCCCTCGTGGTGCATCACACACAGAGACAATCCTCCTCCTGTGGCTGCCCAAACATTACTAAGCCTGCTCCTGTGGTGCCAAACCTATCAAGCAGGGTTGCCAGCTCCCGTTGAAAAAGCGTCAGCTCATTTCGCATCACAGGGGAGGGTAGTACTGACCCTACTTCACTTAACGCGAAGAAGAATGATGTCGGCAAAAAAACGTCAATACTTTCCGCGCCTACTGTACACTTAATCATCTCTGCATACACCTCATCAACCCCAGTTGCTTTCCCATTTTTCAGCTGCTTCACAGTGCTCTTCACCTGTGCAAGTGTCAAGTCTCCTGGCACTGCATTCCTTCTCTGCACACCCCCAAAACCAATCATGTTTACAGCCGCTCTGCTCTCTCTGTTCCCATTCATCAGACTTTCAAAATATTCTTTCCATCTGGTCCTTACTTCAACCCCTTGGGTTAATAATCTACCACCTGCATCCTTCACACCATCGCATTTCTTTCCGCTTTCACTTCTACATTTCCGCACCTCTTTCCAGAATAACTTCCTATTTTCAGAGAAGTTTGCATTCACTTTTCTTTCTAGATCATTTGCCTCCTTCTTTTTCCTCTTCACTAGTCTCTTTACATGCATCTTGCTCTCAATATATTCAGTTCTTATTTCAACTGAACCCATGTCCTGTAATCACTCTAGCCATTTCTTCCTCTTTTCCTCCACCGCTCTCTTAACCTCATCCCACCATGCCGTACTTTTCTTCTCCGTTGTTACTCTTGCCACACTACACACCGCTTTGGCATTCCTAACTAAGCAATCCCTATATGCATTCCACAGGCTGTCCAGATCCATTTCATTCCAATTCACTGATTCTAACTCCTCCTCTACTTTGATTCTGTAATCATCTGCCATTTCTTTGATCCTCAGCTTCTCAACTTTCAGTCTTTTTCCCTGACTGCTCCTCTCTCTCCTGATCCACCTCACTCCTCTCAGCTTGATCTTGCATACCACAATCATATGATCTGACAGACCTCCACTTCGTCCTCTCACGGCCCTCGTATCAGCAACCATTCCCATCATCGACCTCTCTATGAGCACGTAATCAATCAGGCTACTTTTAACACGATCCCCATTCCCTCTGTACCATGTATATTTATGTGCATCTTTGTGTTTGAAATACGAGTTACAAATGCACAACCTCCTCTCCTGACACAAATCTTTTAGTCGCTTCCCAGTACAAATGCACAACCTCCTCTCCTGACACAAATCTTTTAGTCGCTTCCCATTATAATTTTCTCCTGGTACTCTGTAACAACCCATTATGTCATCTTCAGAACCATTGCCTATTCTTCCATTCATATCCCCCATTACAATCACTTTATAGCTCCTGGGCATTTCTCCCACTACGTCAACCAGCTCATCCCAAAACCTGTCTTTCTCTCTCTCACTCCTGTCTTCACACGGTGCATATGCTACAATACGACTTTCACCTTCTCAAACTTGAACTTGACATACATACACCTCGAGCTGACACATTTGTAGTTTCTCATTCCAGTCTGCCACACCTCATTCATCAACAAAGCAACTCCTTCCTTGCATCTTCTTTACCCATTCATTCCTGATCTTACACATTTCACACCCTCCCACTCCTCCACTTCACATCCTTTCATCTTTGTCTCACACAATGGCATCACAGCATATCTCGCACTCTTGAACACATTCACCACTTCCACCCTCTTGCTCTCCTCATTCACACCTCTCACATTCCACATGGCCATGTGAATCTGCCCATTTGAAACGAGTGCCATGAATTAAGTGATTTTGGATAGGGGAATCTGGGGGACACTTAACTCTGCCAGAAACCCCGGTTATGTGGTTACCACCCAGCGTAGTAAATGGTTTCCTAGTCACAGGAAACCAATTGGCTTGTCACTCAGTGCAGAGATCATGTCATATCTACATTGAGTGAGTGGATGATGGGTGTCCTCATCCACCACATAATAATAAAAAAATAAAAAATAACCAGGACTCCTTGGATAGACTAATGTGGGTTGACAGCCAAACATGAGTGGCTCTGTGACATTAGCTACCCACTAAGTAGATCTACACTCTTCTCCCCCACCTTGAATGAGGAAAAATTACTGACAGAAAAATAATCATGACTCCTAACATGTGTTGAAGGTTGGACTAAACACCAATGATTATGATGATGGTTTCCTTCACACTGGGCATGATGGCTGCGGAGATCCAGGCATGGAGGGTGAAGGAGGAGATGATGATGATAACTCAAGCAGCAGATATCTGCAATTTTACATCTCTTCTCTGATGAGAAAAAGGTCACCTGTTGAACTAACAATATGTTATATATCAATTTCCCCACTGAAATATGGAAAAAAATAAGTAAATAAATATCCCAGAAAATACCCATGGCCACTTCGCAGATCCTAAACAAAGTAGGACTAAGCAGCAGTGGCTTTGAGAAAACAGCGAAACAGATCTACAGCATAATTTCTTTCTTTCATTACTTTCCTTCCTCCAGTGAAAAAAAGGAAATATCATCAATGGGAACTAACATGAGTTGAAAGCTGGACCAAACAGCAGCGGCTCTGTGATGTTCGCCTCCTCCACACTGAGCGTGGAGGCTGTAGAGAACCAAGTGTGGAGGGTGGAGAGCAGGCGGGGACGGTTAAGGCTCTCCATCTTCACTGCTCGCACCGCACGGTAGTTGGTGTACAAGTGAAGAGAAACACAGATCATGAAGGCTACCCAGGTCACCCTGTAACATGGGAGGAATAAAGGTCAAACTTCAGTGGCTGTGAGTTCTTTCTTGATTAGTTTCGTTTTGTATATAAAGGCTCCAACATGCTTGCATGCATCGGCCTTGCTTGCTTAATGGTGGCTCTCTACGCTGCTCGATCTCTGGCAGTCTCCCAACTCAGTCTCTTATCACTGAGGTCACACTTCATGACCTCGTCTCAGGTCTATTACAGTCTGCCTCTCGCAACCCTACCCCCACCTCAACACTTCTTACTTTCTGCACCCAATTGTCATCCCCATCCTCTCCACATACCCAAACCATCTCAATCTACCTCTCCTCATCACACAAATACACCTCAGTCCCATCCTTCCTCTTAACTCATCCACTGCAAACCTGGCTCCTCCCAGGCCTCGCATTCGAGGATGCACTGAACACCCACATCATTGTCATTTCTGTATGTTTGAGCCTGCAAATTTCCTCTTCCTTTACTGCATGACACTCCTAACACATGCTGCACAGAAAGATCCCTTAGCACAGAGGGAGAGCCCTCTCAATGTCAGGAGAGGCAACAGCTCCCTGAACTTCCTCCAACCACTTCTCATTCCAGCCCCACTTCCAGCGCATAACATGTCTCCCAGGTAACAGAACTCTTCCACACACTGGTCAACCTTCTTTCTTGGTTGTAAAACTAATACATGAAATGGTAGGGGTCAATTCATATTACCTATCTACTTCATCTAATACAAAACAAACAAGTGGAGTGACACACAGGTCATAAATGTTTCCCAAGTTGCTCTAAAAAGAGGAATAGAGGCTACATTTCAGGGGAGGTGAGGCTTTTCTAAGTTGTAACACACACACACGAGTTTAAGGCAAAATTTGACTTATTGAGAAACAGAGATTGGACCCCACGAGCGTAGCTCTTTTCCTGTATATGACAATTAGGTAAATACACACACAAAAAGTATATAAATAAAATAACATCCAACCAACAACACTTCATTCCTGGATATACAAAAGTAACAACTGGTAACAGACGATTCCATGTTACTTCTTTCAAAAGAATTATTTTACTGTATACTGTAATACTAAATACACACAGACATACCTTGTGTCTACATAATACTGTATACTATAGTATAAAATAAGCAAGTGCAGTGGCATCCAGATCATTAATTCTTCCCAGCTCACTCTGAAACAAGGGGTGAATGGATGCTAAATTTCAAGGGCTATCAGCTTTCTCAGTACAGTATACTGTATATGAGTTGTTGTTACAACCTCTGGCTTATCTTGGCATGAATCCAGTGGACCACAGGAAACCAATCACTAATACCAGTCACTCCTAGATATCTTCTGTTAGGCTGCACTGCAGTAAAGACATAGTAAACTGTTTGTGAATTGTGTTTTGTGTTGGTACTGCAGCAAGGAAAGGTGACAGCCACATTGCAGTCTGGCTAGGTGTACTCGTGTCTCTCTGGGTACCTTAATGTAGTTTCTGAGAAGATGTTTACTAGTGGTTCATGAAGGATGCTGTTTTGCTGGAGGTTCTGGATGGCTGTAGTGACTGTTTATGTATGTGGTTGTGAAGTGCAGTGTTGGGTGGTGGAGGGATGTTGGTAAGGAAGTCTTCTACTTTGTTTTTTTTTTAAGGTGAAGCAACAAAATGTTACATGGATGGAATGGATCTTCAAAAAGCAATGAGTAAAAATTGTTAATGGACAGTATCATATTATCCCTTGCATGCATAAACTGTATTTTTCACTTCAATCAAGCCATCCCCAGACAATTTTTTTCAACTTAAGGAATACGCATAGCTAGTGGTGGTGGGGATAATGAAAGGGTATATCTAGCATCTCTAGTTCAACAATATTTTCTATGCTAAATTAAATAATCTAAAGGTAGCCTGAATACAAAAGAAAATGCTTCATCTGAGTGAAGGTATTAAATACAAACAATGCCTTATCCTGTGCCTACTTAATATACTCATGGCACACAAATATGGTAGCATAACATACATTACCAGTATTTTTTCATGAAGAAAAAACTTTAGACTAGGAGCCTGCAAAGCTGCACTATCTGATGAAAGTTTAAAATGAAAATCAAAATCAAGATGGACTCATTCTGAGATCCCTGGAAACATTGAATTTAAAAGACTGGAGGTCATAGGCAGCGCAAAAGATGGCTGGAGGAGAAGAGTTCTATACTCTGTTTTTTTTTTTTTATTGAGGTGAAGATCCACTTGACAGGTTGGTGTTAACTGGCTGAATGCAACATGTCCAAATAACATTTACTAACTCAAATTTCCCCCTCATATATATGTTGTCATTTAATAATAAAGAAATCATGAAACAATGGATGAGAATGGCAGTGCTTTAGTGGACATTTGTGCTGGGAGGGGGTTGGTGGTAGTTAATACCCTCTTCAGGCACAAAATGATCCATAGGTATACATGGCGAGTGGTGAAAAGAGAGGACGGGGGAATGAATGAACAGAAGGCAATGATTGACTATGTGTGTGGATGAAAGGATGAGAAGATGTATAATGGATGCAAGAGTATATAGAGGTTGGGGGAGTGGACTTTCTGACCACCACTTGGTGGTAGCCAGAATCAGAATCCAAACAAGATGGAGGAAGAGAAGAAGGGAAAGACAGGAGGAAGTATTTGTTACCAGGAGGGTAGAAAAGTTACAAGAGGATGGAATAAAGGCTGAATATAGAAGGGAAGTGGAGGAGCGATTGGGTAAATATAAATTGGAGCAGATGGGGGACATGGAGGGTGTGTGCAAGGTATTCACAGAAGAAATCTGTGCAGCATGTGAGGTGGTGTGTGGGGTGAAGAGAAGACGAAAGGGGGTTCAGAGAACAGCATGGTGGACTGAAGAAGTGAGAGAGGCTGTGGCACAAAAGAAGAAAGCATATAATGAGTGGATGAGGAACAGGGGCGACGAAGAAGCTGAGAGACGGACGAGAGAGTTATATGTAGTGAGGAGGAGAGAGGTGAAAAGATTAGTAAGAGAGAGTAAGAAGAGAGTGGATGAGGGATTTGGAAGGAATTTGAGTGCAAAGTGGAGGGAATGTAAGAAAATGTTCTGGAAGGAGGTAAAGAGAGCTAGACAGGGTGCCAATGAAGTCAGTGGGGGTGTGAAAGATAAAAATGGTAGATTACTAGTGGAGAAGGGAGAAAAAGTAAAAAGATGGAGAGAACACTTTAATGAACTGTTGAACATAGAGAATGAAAGTAATGCAAGTATAAGTGGCTGAGGAATGGCAGGGAGAAGGAGGGTTCTGAGAAGAGTGGAAGAAATCACCAGGATGGAAGTGGTGGAAGCAATGAAGAAAGTTAAAATGGGGAAAGCCCCAGGAATTGATGGAGTGTGTGGTAAAATGCTGAAGCATGGGGGAGAGATAGTAATAGAATGGATGTGGAAGGTGTGCAGATTGGCTTGGGAGGAGGGTAGAGTCCCGGAGGACTGGAAGTCAGGTATAATTATTCCTCTGTACAAAGGAAAAGGGGAAAAAGCAGTGTGTGTTAATCATAGGGGCATTTGCCTTCTCAGTGTAACAGGAAAAATATATGGTAGGATACTTATTGACAGAGTTAGGGAAATTACTGAGGAATTAGTTGGAGAAGAACAAGGAGGTTTTAGGAGGGGAAGAGGTTGTGTAGACCAGATATTCATTCTTAGATCCTTAGTGGAAAAGTTTCTAGAGAAGGGCAAGAAGTTGTATGCAGCCTTCATGGATCTGGAGAAAGCATATGACAGGGTGGATAGACAAGGTTTGTGGAAGGTATTAAGAATATATGGAGTGGATGGGAAGTTGTTGAAGGCAGTGAAGAGTATGTATGAGGGTGCTAAGGCTGCAGTGCGTGTGGATGGCAAACTGAGTGAATCTTTCCATTTGAAGGTTGGATTGAAACAAGGATGTGTCATGTCTCCATGGTTGTTCAATCTGTATATGGATGGGGTTATAAAAGAGATACAAGGTCGGGCAGTGGATGTTGGAGCGGCCCTAGTGAGAGAGGGCAGTGTTTGGAAACTCCCTGTACTGTTGTTTGCAGATGATACTGTGTTGTTGACTGAAGACGAAGGGGAGCTACAAGGCTTGGTAGATGAGTTTGAGAGAGTGTGTAAGAAACGGAATCTAAAGGTGAATGTGGGGAAGAGTAAAGTGATGGTCTTCGAGAGAAGTGAAGCCAGTGAGTGTACAGTGAGATTGGATGGGAAGGAAATGGAGAATGTGAGTGAATTTAAGTACTTGGGCAGTGTGATGAGTAAGGATGGAAGTCTGGAGGGTGAAGTGCTTGAAAGGGTACAGCAGGGAAGGAAGGTTGCTGGTTCGTTGAAAGCAGTGATAAGAAACAGGGAGGTGAGCATGGAAGTGAAAAAGTTGTTACATGACAGTATTGTGATACCAACTCTGACATATGGAAGTGAAGCTTGGACCTTGTTGGAAGGACAGAAATCAAGAGTGAGAGCAGTGGAAATGAATTATTTGAAAGGAGCATGTGGAGTCACATGGAGAGACAGACTAACAAATGAGGAAGTGAAGGAGCATTGTGGTGTGGTTGAGGACGTGATGGGAAGCGTTAGGAGAAACACATTAAGGTGGTTTGGGCATGTGGAGAGGATGGAGAGTGAAAGACTGACGAGGAGAGTGTATGTGAATGAGGTGGAGGGGGCGAGAGGGAGGGGGAGGCCGAGGATGAGATGGAGGGATGGAGTGGAGAGGTATATGAGAGAGGGGGGTGTGAGTTGGGAGCGTGGTAGTGAAATGGCAGGGGACAGAGTGACATGGAGGCCACCCCGTTCGGGATTGAGGCGTCTGGCAAGATAGATAGATGAAACAATGTTGCATTCTGCCAATCATCACCAACCTGTCAAGTGCATCTTCGCCTTGATAAAAAAAACTGAGTATAGAACTTACCAGCCATATACAAGGAGGGCTGAGAATTTTGATTAACTCTTGCATTTGACTCTGACAGAAAAGGAGTAAGAAAAGAATGCTGCAAGATGGATACTGCATGCCTGCCTGAACTGGCAAAAAATTCAGAGTTCAGAAGAGCTGTGACTCTTAAAACAGCTGCTTAAAAGAGATGAGAATGAGACTTAAGGGAATCAAAGGCAAAATGCCCTTGACTCCAATGCTAAGAAATTCTGCATTTGGTGAGCCCTCCACACACACATGAGAGCTGTACTTCACACAGGGGCAAATAAGGCCTCTATATAGAGTCAGCAGCTGGTTTAGCACACCCAACCACTGGGCAGCTGATTTCTGCAAAAGGAGTACTCTGATGTTGCCAAGATATATAATGAGAAAAAGACACACTAAGAATGCTTGGAGATGATGAAGGATGGAGTCATGTGTTGTTCAAGGTATGGTTAGCATCACACTGGCACATTTCTCTAGGCAGTTCATGGAGGAACTGAGTTTTGCTGGTAGTAAAATTGCTTTGTTCAACACCAGTGTCATCAGTTGGGTAAGCTGATATGTCATTTTGGTCAAGACAATCCTCATCCTGACCTATTTACTCACCTTTTTTTTTTATTATTTTATTTATTTATTTTTTCAATAACAGAACAGAAGGAAAAACAAATGAATAAATTAATAATTCATACACCAGATTACTGGTGTCTTCCATTCACAAAAAATCAGTAACAGCTGGACTTGAACAGGTGTTGGCTGAAGTTGGGGGGGGGGGGGGGGGGAACAATTCTGGGGATGCGAGTTCCAAAGAGATGCAGTTTGCGGAATAAAAGATTTCTGATAGGCAGAAGTTCTGCAATATGGCAGTGCGACATTCCAGTCAAGAGCGCTACCAGATGTCCATGTAGCACAGGGGAAGGCATGGTGGCACAATGGATGCAACTTCTTATAAGCAATTGCCATAAAAGTATCTGTAAAATAATGCAAGGGAAGCAACATTCCTTCTTACCTGTAGGGGAGGTAGTTTGTAATAGAAGAGTTATTAATAATTCTAACAGCTTTGGTCTGGATTTTGTCTAGTTGTTTTAGTGTAACCTATCCACATCCATTCCATAAGGGTGAGCAATATCCCAGCTGAGAGTGCACATGACTCTTATAAACTATAGCTAACTGCTCATCAGCGAAGAAGCTACAATCTTTGTACAATAATCCAAGATTTTCTGACCTGACATGAGAGGTCCAGCAGAGGGCACTGTTAAGTGAAACTGAGAATTTCAGTACTGGAGATAGAAATATTAGTAGTACTGAAGGTGATATAAGAATCTACAAATATCTGTCTATTAGTAAATTGTATATACAGTATTTGGTTTTACCAGCATTAAATATGACAAGGTCATTTTGTCCCCATTCAGTGATCCTAGATATGTCTTAATTTATGGAGATGGCTGTACTGACCTTTGAGTTAAAGATATTGAACTTTGTGAATGGGTGTTTAAGTGTACATGAACTGTTAAGTGTTGAGTCATCTGCATGTGAATGGATGGGATTATGGGTAACAGGTAAGAGATCATTAATATGAATTAGGAATAGGGTTGGAGCCAGAACTGATCCTTTTGGCATGCTGGCATTAACCATTAACTGAGCAGAAATTGGAATATACATCATCTACTTTTATCTCTCTGTCGCTGATATACAGTAAATAATTATTGGGCAAGGTAGACCTAGAAAAAGAATGAGTGTACAAAAGTGGGAGATCTACCAGTATTATGCCCAATAAAATGGACTACATAATCATCATTCAAGTCCCCCAGAATCCTGGCTCTGTCTTAGAAGTCTACCCATTTATTTTTGTAAATAACTTATAGAAACACATTCCATAGAGACTTCATATTTCAAGAAGACAAGAGAACAGCTTGAAAGACTACAATGTGGCTATTGCCCTTATCTACAGCAATACCAACACAAACACAGCACATCCAATACTGCATCCACAATAACAGCAAACAGTCCTTATGTAATTATCACAGTTTCTGCTACACAACTGGTATTGCACAGAGGGGGAAACTGGCAAATCAGCCTTACAGATGTCAAATGGACTTTCATAAGCCAATTCTGTGATATATTAGGGACTTACTAGCAAAACGAAATGTCAAAAAAGGTGGCTTAAAACAAGGACCTATGGTACATCAACGAAACAAAACACCATTATCCAGCTCATGCACCTCACCCTCACAAAAGGAACATTCAATCAACAACAGCCTCAACAAAAGATCTCTGGGAACACTCATCTAAAGTGGTCACATTCATGAAGTCCTGTAGGCTTACATCACAGTTACAAAAACAATAACATCAGCATCAATAACAAATTCAACAACTGTAATGTACACCAATGATCAAGTCTCAGTACCCATCCTGGCTGTGAGGAAGTCTACGGACCACTTTCACGGTCGATTTGCATGCATCTCATCAAAAAAGAATCCCCAACATGGTAAGCTTCATTGGGGAGATATGGGTTTCATTAAAGATTACCATGTAAACATTACAATAATTCATATGATGGTTTCAGCACTCACCAATATCACTGCCAATGCTATGGAAATGACTGTAAGTCAGGGATGAAGTAATGTAACAATCAGGCACTACAGTGGTGGAGTTCATGTTCCACCATGAAAACCAGCCCTTCGTATGCCATGTGTGGTCAGATTGACCCCGACCCATTTTTTAAATGATGCTATTCAGCCACTTGCTGTTTTAGGGATCTGGCGAAGCATGACATTGTTCATCTTTGGCCAGTGTTTAAGCACACAACATCTGGGTGGAGTGACTCTTATAGTTCAGGAGTCAGGAGGGCGCAAACTTCATTGGGAGTCGTCCGGTAGCCCACCTAGCATTCCGTGTAACTTTCCCACCCCTCCCCCAAAAATCTAGATATTATTGTCCATGTCACTGAATGTTGAGATGTTCTACACTCAGCATAGATGAACCTCCCATTTCTGATGGTGATAACGACACTTGGCGTGATTTATCTGATGTTAAAATCATTCAGGAGCTTTCTGATTATAAATGTCAATATTGTTTATGTTTACTTGATTTGTAAATCATTCAGGAGTTTTCTGAATGTTCTGAACATATATTCAACCAAATTTTTTCCATCATTTTATTTTCATGATAGTTTTTTTCTATGGTATTACAACTAATACATTTATTTTATTGTTATGGGCATGCTGAATGAATAAGAATGATGTAATCTAAAATATATGTCATTATTCATTACATGTGCATCTTTTAAAAACTTTGAAAATCATAAAAATTTTACTTTTGTTAAAAAAAACAAAAATAAAACACAAAGGGGGCACATGGTGGATTGGCTACATGTGCCATGCCCTGGACAACATTATATACAAAATTTAACATTTGTAACTCTGTGCATATGGCAGAAATCCAAAAATTAAGTTGGGGTCTTTCAAGAACCAACATGGCATTCCAGGTTACATTTTTCCACCTGGCACACGACAGACTAGTCAAAGCACATGAACCCATGAAGGGAATTTACTGCAAACCTAAACGTTCTATGAAATATTGGAGTACTGAGACTCTGAATCATGAGTATAAACTCTGCAAAAGATACTGCATTATACACTCAATTTAAAGTGTCTTTCAATACGACACAACAAACAAAACACGTAGAACTTACCCTCCGATTCAACATACAGTACATTACAAATTATGGTGCTTTAACTTGTCAGCACCCAAAAGGACAAGCTCCATATGCAGTATGGAGCACTATGATAGCCACCACTTTTGTACCTAACTGAAAAAGCTTAACTGAATTTGCAGTGTACACACATGAGGCTGGCTGTGATAGTGGGCAGGAGGGTGAGAGATGTGATGAGTGCTGCCAGATTCACCATGGTCTCCTGGCTACCATCCTTGGCTGACACATCTGCCATGTTCTCACCACGGGCCTGTAGGAGATGTCTGACATTACCATCTTGATAATAGTACTGTTCTGTACAATTCAGTGTGGCTCATTCATTTCCCTCCTGATTCTAATGATAATTAAAACAGTTAAAATACTGAATGACTGTTATGAGATACTGTTTACCACTTCCAGTAACAACTGTCTTTTTTAATGTACTTTTCTTTGATCTTCAATAATTTTCATTGCAAGCTGTATATTACACATAAATATACGGTATCTCCTTATAACAAATAAAATAAAAGATTCTGGAGAGGCCATGGTCAGATAAATGGGATGCTGGAATACTGTTGGGCATGAGCACTGTATTACTGTATTATACTGCTACATGCACTTGCAGCAACTAATGAGCTACAAAGTTCTATAGATGCTATTTAGATAATTCAACAGTTTAGCAATGTCTAATGTATTACAATTATGTCAAGACAGGGGCGTGTGGATGTCCTTGCTGCAATCAACAAAGTCTGTGAGAGTGGTGAGTTAAGTAAGAAATTTTTGGCCAGTGTAGGGGTGTATCAAGGTTCCATCCTGAATCCAGTGCTGATCATCCTGGTACAGTACTTACAATCAGTGCATATGGTTAGGTCTATGAGCAGGAGCCAGGATTCAAAGGGCTTGAATAATGTGTGAATGACTGTCTGCCCCATTCCCCTGGGGGTAGGGGGGTTTTCAAGAATTCTCCCCCAGTATCCCTGCTTGTCGTAAGAGGCGACTAAAAGGGTTGGTGGTGGGTTAGTGCCCCACCCCGTAAAAACAACTAACTAAAAATACAAACAGGAAGCCTCGGACCAGGACTGACCAAAAGTTGACGACAAAGGAATGGACAAAGGACGAGATTAAGATTGCGACCTGGAATGTGAGGGGTATGAATGATGAGGTGAAAGAGAGAGAGATTGTACAGGTGCTTGGGAGTGCGAAAGTGGATATATGTGGAATAACTGAAACTAAATGGCGAGGTGAGAGTGTGAGAGAATGGGAATATGGATGGGGTATATGCGCGGGAGTGGGTGAGAATGAGAGGGCGAAAGAAGGAGTGTGTATTGTTGTGAGCAACAGGTGGAAGGAGAATGTAAGAGAGTATGGATCAGTTGGGTCAAGGATTGTGTGGGTAAGAGTGAAAGTAGGACTACAAATGTGGGCAATTGTGTGCGTGTATGCGCCAACGCAAGATCGTGTAAGTAGAGTGAGAGAAGAGTTTTGGACAAATGTGGAAGCCTGCTTGGAAAAGTTTGAAAGGAATGAGAGAGTGTTTCTGATTGGAGATATGAATGGAAAAGTAGGGAATGAGAAGGTGGATGGAGTGGTTGGTGAGTGGGGTGTGCCTGCAGAGGTGGATGAGAATGGCAGTGCTTTAGTGGACATTTGTGCTGGGAGGGGGTTGGTGATAGCCAATACCCTCTTCAGGCACAAAATGATCCATAGGTATACATGGCGAGTGGTGAGAAGAGAGGACGGGGGAATGAATGAACGGAAGGCAATGATTGACTATGTGTGTGTGGATGAAAGGATGAGAAGATGT
>JAGKTI010002865.1:7909-37329 GCA_018397915.1 Birgus latro
CCCCCAAACCAAGCCCAAAACCCACCCAAATGAGCCCAAAACAAGATTAAAGCCAATCTAAATGGCCTAACAGCTGCCAAGGAAGCTAACCTAAGCCTAACACCTGTAAATAACTCACCAAAACCAACAAATAAAATCTGAAAATCACCCAATGTAAGTGGTAAAAATCAAGCTTAGTAAACTGTACCCCAAAATGACAATGTTTACCACACCTATGGATAAAACATAGTCTAAAAATAGTTTAAAAATCAACTTAAACTCACAAGTTTTGTCTGAAATATCAAAAATCGGTAAAAAAATCAAAACCCATCATTAAACCAGAGGCAGGCCATCGTTAGGAGGGGTATTGTTGTATTTCTACCCCCATCATAAAGCTGGGGTATCGCATCTAGGGGATTCGTATAACGAGGTATTACTATATACAGTATATATATATATATAGTGTGTGTGTATATAATTGTATATATACAGTACAGTATACATATATTATATGTACAGTAAACTCTCAATTATCCATTGTCGCAATATCCGGCCCGACGCAATATCTAGCACTGCTAGCTCAGCTCTGTTAATGCAATATCTGGTGCCGAAACGAGATGTAACCAGTGGTTCTATGCAATATCCAGCATCAACCAGCTTGTAAACGGTAGCCAACCAGTGCTGTATTACTGTACTGCATGACTGTATTTTATTTCTTTATTGTATTTTATGCTTAATTTTCATCTTTTACTCATGGGAATGTTTATAGGATAGACAGATAAGACGGATAATAACACAATAATCGGCTCTACTGAATATTGAGCCGAAGGGGGGTACATTGCAACATCCAGCATAGGGCTTGGTTGAATTATGCCGGATAACTGACAGTTTACTGTGTGTGTGTGTAATTTTATCAATCTGTCTATTGCCAGACACCTTAATCCCATAAGGGGTGGCCACAAACAAATCACCTCCATGTCGCTCTGTCCCCCGCCATTTCACTGCCCTGCTCCCAGCTCACATCCCCCTCTTATCATATACCTCTCCACTCCATCCCACCATCTCATCCTTGGCCTCCCCCTCCCTCTCCTCCCCTCCACCTCACTCACAGACACTCTCCTCATCAGTCTCTCACTCTCCATCCTCTCCATATGGCCAAACCATCTTAATGTGTTTCTCCTAAAGCTTCCTATCACATTTACATCCACACCTCAATGCTCCTTCACTTCCTCATTTGTCAGTCTTTCTCTCCATGTTACTCCACACGCTCCTCTCATATAACTCATTTCCACTGCTCTCATTCTTGACTTTTGTCCCTCCAACAGGGTCCAAGCTTCACTTCCATACATTAGAGTTGGTATCACAATACTGTCATGTAACAGCTTTTTCACTTCCATGCTCACTTCCCTGTTTTTTATCACTGCTTTCAAAGAACCAGCAACCTTTCTTCCCTGCTGCACCCTTTCAAGCACTTCACCCTCTAAACTTCCATCCTTACTCATCACACTACCCAAGTACTTAAACGCACTCACATTCTCCATATCCTCCCCATCCAATCTCACTGTACATTCACTGACTTCACTTTTCTCAAAGACTATCACTTTACTCTTCCTTACATTCACCTTTAGATTCCGTTTCTTACACATATTCCCAAACTCATCTACCAAGCCTTGCAGCTCCCCTTCGTATTCACTTAACAACACAGTATCATCTACAGTACAGGGAGTTTCCAAACACTGCACTCTCTGACTGGGGCTGCTCCAACATCCACTCCCCTACCATACCTCTTGTATAACTCCATCCATATAGATTGAACAGCTATGGAGACATGACATGTCTTTGTTTCAATCCAACCTTCAAATGGAGAAATTCACTCAGTTCACCATCCACACACACTGCAGCCTTGGCATTGTCATACATACTCTTCACAACCTTCAACAACTTCCCATCTACTCCATATATTCTTAATACTTTCCACAATCCTTGTCTACCCACCCAGTCATATGCATTCTCCAAATCCATGAAGGCTGCATACAACTTCTTTCCCTTCTCTAGAAACTTTTCCACTAAAGATCTAAAAATGAATATCTGATCTACACAATCTCTTCCCTTCCTAAAACCTCCCTGTTCTTCTCCAACAAACTCCTTTGTTATTTCCCTAACTCTGTCAATAAGTAACCAACCATATATTTTTCCTGTTACACTAAGAAGGCAAATGCCCCTATTATTACCACACACTTCTTTTTCTCAATAAGTATCCTACCATATATCTTTCCTATTACACTAAGAAGGCAAATGCCCTTATTATTACCACACACTTCTTTTTCCCCTTTTCCATTGTACAGGGGAATAATAATACCTGACTTCGAATCCTCCGGGACTCTACCTTCCTCCTAGGCCAATCTGCACACCTTCCACATCTGTTCAGTTACTATCTCTCCCCCATTCCTGGGGCTTTCCCCATTTTAACTTTCTTCATTGCTTCCACAACTTCCATCCTACTGATTTCTTCCTCTCTTCCCACATCCCTCCTTCTCCCAGCCACTTGCATTACTTTCATTCTCTATGTTCAGCAATTCATTAAAGTGTTCACTCTATCTGTTCACCTTTTCTCCCTTCTCCACTAGTAATCTACCATTTTTATCTTTCACTCCCCAGCTAACTTCCTTGGCACCCTGTCTAACCCTCTCTACAGAAAATTTTCTTAGATTCCCTCCACTTTGCACTCAGATTCCTTCTAAATTCCTCATCCACTCTTTTCTTACTCTCTCTTACTAATCTTTTCACCTCTCTCCATATAACTCTCTCGTCTGTCTCTCAACTTCTTCGAAGCCCCTGTTCCTCATCCACTCACTATATGCTTTCTTCTTTTGTGCCACAGCCTCTCTCACATCTTCAGTCCACCGTGCTGTTCCCTGAACCCCCTTTTGTCTTCTCTTCACCCCACACACCACCTCACATGCTGCACAGATTTCTTCTGTGAATTTTGCACACACATCTTCCACGTCCCCCATCTGCTCCAATCCATATTTACCCAATCACTTCTCCACTTCCCCTTTATATTCTGCCTTTTTTTTTTCATCCTCTTGTAACTTTTCCACCCTCCTTGTAAGAACTACTTCCTCCTGTCCTTGCCTTCTTCTCTTTCTCCATTTTTTTTTTCTTCAATGCAAGGAAGAAGGAACCAAAGGCCATGGGCCCACATACTGTTCCCTCCAAAAAAAAGCAAAAACAATACAAAACAGAGCCAAATTCAAGATCCATTCATTTCGGGATGCCTGGACACACTGCATTTGAAAGACTGGAGATCATAGGAAGTAGGGAATACAGACAGAGGAAGACAGTTCCAGAGTTGACCAGTTGCATAAATGAAGGACTGGGAGTAATGGTTAACTCCTGCATTAGAAAGTTGGTCAGAAAAGGAATGAGATCAGAAAAGGAATGAGAGTTTGTTGCTAGACGAGTACTAAGTGCCCGTTGTAGAGGTGGAGGGATGCAAGCAGACAGTTCAGAGGAACAGTGACCATTGAAGTAGTGACAGAAGAGAGATAAAGATGCAACAGTGCGGCAAAGAGACAAAGGTTGAAGGGAATCAGTAAGAGGAGGAGAGTTAATGAGACGAAAAGCCTTTCACTCCACCCTATTGAGAAAAGCTGCATGTGGGGAACCTCCCCACACATGAGAGTTGTACTCCATACACGGGCGAATAAAACCCGTGTACAAGGTCAACAACTGTGCAGGTGTAAAGAAAGTTCGGAATCGGCTTAGCACACCTAATCTCTTGGAAGCAAATTTCACAAGAGATGTAATATGCTCTTTCCAAGACAAATCCCGAGAGAATGAAACCCCAAGCATGTTCAAGGATGATGCAGGACTGAGTTGGACATTATTAAACATTAGTGGGTAATCCTGAGGAAGATTTTGTCGGGTTGAAAAATGTAAGAACTGAGTTTTTGATGAATTAAAAATAACAAGATTATTTTTACCCCAATCAGAGATATGAGCCAAGTCAGACATTAGGTGTGCCATAGCCTCATCCCTTTTTTGTTGATGTAACTGCTGAGATGGATGTTGTGGAAACCGAATGGAATGGTGAAGGGCGGAATCATCAGCATATGAGTGGATAGGGTTAGGTGTACGGCTTAGAAGGTCACTGATGAAAAAAAGGAAGAGAGTTGATGATAGGACAGAGCCCTGAGGAACACCACTGTTGACAGGTCTAGGAGAAGAACGATGGCCGTCTACAACAGCAGCTATAGAACGACCAGAAAGGAAGCTAGAGATGAAGGGACAGATAGAAGGATAGAAACCGTAGGAGGGCAGTTTGAAAATTAAAGATTTATGCCAGACTCGATCGAAAGCCTTTGAGAAGTCAAGTGCGATAGCAAAGCTTTCGCCTAAGTCCCGAAAGGAGGATGACCAGGAATCTGAAAGGTAGGTGAGAAGATCGCCAGTGGAGCGTCCCTGACGGAACCCATACTGACGATCAGAAAGAAGGTTGTGACAGGAAAGATGCTTTAAGATTTTTCTGTTAAGAATTGACTCGAAAACTTTTGAGACACAGGATGTTAATGGAATTGGACGATAGTTAGAGGGTTGGGAATGGTCACCCTTCTTTGGGACTGGCTGAATGAGAGCAAACTTCCAGCAAGAAGGAAAGGTACAAGTTGACAGACAAAGGCGAAAGAGTTTACCTAGGCAGGGTGTAAGCACAGAAGCACAGTTTTTGAGGACAACAGGAGGGACTCCACCAGGCCCATATGCCTTGTTAGTATTGAGGACAGTGATGTCAGAAAATGCATCAGCTGAAGAAATTTTGATGTCAGTCATGAGGAAGTCAGAGGGGGGAAGTGATGGAGGAACAGCACTGGAATTGTCGAAGGTGGAATTGGAGGAGAAAGTCTGTGTGAAGAGATCTGCTTTATCAGTAGAAGAAATAACTACACAGCCATCAGAGTAGAAAAGAGGAGGGAAGGATGATGATGTAAAGTTGTTAGACAGTTTCTGGCAAGGTGCCAGAAGGAGCAGGAAGAATTCGAGTTGGAGAGTTGAGAACATTTAGCACGGATGAAATTATTTTTAGCAGAGCGAAGAACAGACTTAGCACGATTCCGGGCAGAAATATAAAAAAAGATGTGATTCAGGGGAGGGTTCGCTCCAGTACCTTTTATAGGCCCTCTCGTTGTTGCGGACAGCATTAGACTAAGCATGATTAAACCAAGGCTTTCTTGCATTAGTCAGAGGACATGAGAAAGGAATGTATGCTTCCATGCCCGAGAGAATAACCTCCATAATGCCAAGGCTCCCAGGCATGGAAGCAATAATCATTCCAAGGAAAATCAAAGAAGTACTGCCTGAGGGCCTCCCAATCTGCAGCTCCAAAGTGCCACAGGCGGCGTTTCTTTGGAGGATCCACAGGCTGTACCGGAGCGATAGGACAGGTTAAGGTAAAAAGGTTATGATCGGAGGAGCCCAACGGAGAGAAAAGATTAACAGTGTAAGCAGAAGGATTAGTTGCTAGGAAAAGGTCAGGTATGTTGGAACTTTCTCCAAGGCAGTCAGGGATACGGGTAGGGTGCTGTACAAGCTGCTCTAGGTCAATAAGGATAGAAAAGATGTAGGCTTGTTCACCAGGTGGATCAGTGAAAGGAGAGGAGAGCCAAAAGTGGTGGTGAACATTGAAATCTCCTAGAATGGAGATTTCAGAGAAAGGAGAAATGGATAGAATGTGTTCCATCGTAGAAGTAAGATAATAAAAGAATTTTTAATAGTCAGTAGAATTAGGAGATAAGTAAACAGCACAGATATATTTAGTCAGAGAATGACAGGAGAGCCAAAGCCAGAGAGTAGAGAATTCAGAAAAATCAAGTTCAGGAACATGAGAGCAAGACAGATCGTTGCGTATATACGCAACAGCCACCTTTGGCTTTGAAATGAGAATAGAGAAAGTAGGAGGATACAGAAAAGGGTTTGCTGTCAGTTGCCTCAGACAGCTGAGTCTGAGAGAGAGAGAGAGAAGGTGAGGTTTAGAGGAGAAGGAGTGGTGCTCAACAGAGCGAAAGTTAGAGGAAAGGCCGTGAATGTTATAGAAATGAAGAAGGAGTGAGTCAGACAGTGGTTCCAGGCAGCTCCTTGAGTCCTCACCGGGAGAGGGGCGGATGGTGGGGGCATTTATGGTCTCCCCCCCCCGAGACTCCGAGGCATGGTTCATGTGGACCATTTTTTTTTTTTTTTTTTTACAAATTTTGAAAAGGAAGTGTAGTGTGTAGCATGCATGTAGTTTGGTGTTGACAGTTAGAGAGACTTTGATTCTGACTACCGCCAATTGGTGGTCCGAAAGTCCACTCCCCCAACTTCTATATACTCTTGCATCCATTACACACAATTTTATATATATATACATACATACTTATATATAAGAAACTCAACAGTTTTGCATGTAGAATATGCTTAGTACAGTACACAATAAAAGTATTAAACTGTACAACTTGAGTTTTTATTTGTAGTAATTACTTCTGTCTGCATCACCATGATCACAGACTTGGTTCAGTCAGTACTGGATTACTATAGCTATAAAGTGCTGACAAAATACTGTTTGGCACCAATCTCAGGCATCACAGAACACTCTCTACTCACTGTTTCAAGCAACTGTTTTACTGATACCAGTCTCATACTCACAATACAAAACCAGTTTTAAGCATAAGTACCTACAATAACATTTTTTGTAAAAATTCACTTCCATGAATACAGAATAATAATAATAATAATAATTACAAAGCTACTTTTACATTCTTTAGAATTTTATAGAAAGGACTGCAATCTTTTCTGATTGAATTACTTCAACATTTCAATTAATCATTGTTTTGTGGAAATAACTACAGATTTTTTTTTCATATTTGATACTCAGCCTATTTACTGCACTACATATAATGATTATTATATCTTACCAGGTCTTAAGGTAATGACACCATTCTGATTCTCTTTCCTTTCCAGAATGTAAGACTTAATACTGATAAGCAAATTCACCAGGAATATCAGTGCACACATAGAATATACCTATGCCCTATTTCCTATTAACTTTTTCATTGCCATGGTAACACTTGGGTATTAATTAAAGCTAAATCCAGACTATTTTATTCAAGATGGAAAAATTTATGCATTCCAGCAGTTAACCATGATAGTTTCAGCTATTTGGTTATTGCAGTTTATTTAGATCTGATTTTGTTGTTGTTGTTGTTGTTGTCCGCCTCAGTAAAATAATGCATTCACTCAATGCAAAAAGTTAATAAGCAGGGTAGGAACAAGAAAGCACTGAAGTAGGAAAATTATCTCTAGAATAGTCTCATCACCATCATCTAATCAAATTATATTTCTGAAGTAGAGCCTAACTCTATTGGTGTGTGTTACTGAGTACAGGATGTAAAACTACACCAAACTGTAAACAAGTATTAGTGCTGTACAATCAACTTTACTGTAGTGTGGGAACCTACACTGATTTGTGACCAAACAGTCTGAATTATAGCTGTGCCAGTAAAAAGAAATAAATATATATGAACAGCATGACACCATTTTTGAGAAACATATAAGTACAATAAAATCGTAATCATCAAAGTTCACGTGAATTCAGATTACAGACATCCTTCACTTAACAAAATTTTACTTTAATTTCTTAATATCCTTTTCCAGCTAAAGTTGTACAACTTTGCTTTAAAAATAACTAGGAGACAGTTCTGTGATAAATATTTTTTGGCTGTAAAGCAAAAATATTTAAGATTTGTAAATGAAATAGAAGTACTGCTGGGAAGAAATGTGAGTGCAACTTTCCCTTATTACACATTTTACCTAAGTTTCTTCTTATAGTATGTGTTACAACCGATGTTAATATGCATTAACTGTACAATTATGGCAGTATATGGTCTTTTAAGTAGTTATGAGCTTTATTTAGGCTGGTTTTTGACTTGGGTTGGGTAAAAGTATCCCTCACATGACCAACTTTGGGACCCTCTGCACTGTACCCCTAGTGGACCTCTAGTGTGCTCACTTTGGGCAGTGCAATCTTAATAGTAACTGAGGATGCCTATGGTTACCTAAATTTTTGAACAATAAAGACAGTGACCTAGTTGACAGTATTATACTGTATATGCTACATGTGAAAAAATTTGACCCAACAAATATTTTTCAGCTTGAGTAGTCTTAGTAATTTAAAATGCAATATTTACCAAGCAAAATACATTGTTCCAAATTCTACAGCACTTCTACAAAATACAGTACATTACTTGTACTGGGCCTGGCATATACACCCCCATAAAAGGCAATACTAAAAACATGCTCAAGTAAATAATCATCAACATCAAATGTACTTCCATGGCAAAATTAACTCCTTGAATCCGTGTGAGAAGTTTTTGGTTAATTCCTGCTACAACCAAGCATTTTTATTCAACTAATCAATGGTCTCTCATAATAATGGGATTTAGTTAAGCTGTATCTAACCCCAATCTCTCTTAAACTGAATAAAATCATCTGGAGACAGCAAGAACAGAGAATTTGTCACCATATCGCATGGGTTAATAAGGTTGACTGACTGAAAATCCTACAGCCAAGCCACATGACTATTTGGCAAACAAGGTAGAGGAAGAAAGGAACAACATCAATGGGCAACTAAAACAACTGGAAAGGCACAGAGACAAATTACAAATTGAAAAGAATGTTCATGGGTTAACCAGGTACAAAGCACAGGGATTAAATAATACAAATTTTAGCTTATCCTGAAAGTAAAAATAAAGAAAATTCCTGATAACCAGCCCTCTATAACCCTCCTGAAAACCGCAATTCTAGCTTTAACTCCTTTACAATGATGATACATGTATACATTTTATTTCTGTAATCTCCTGACAATCTGACTCAGTTCTGGAAAGCCCTTTCAAACTGAAGAGGTCTAGGAAGGCTATATATAACCCACACAGATTGAAGTCTCTCTGATACTAAAATCTGCCAGAAGAATTTTTAAAAAGGCATCACGAAGGATTTAGCAACAGAATACAGTACTGGTATGCATGGCAAGGACATAAGTAGCAGTCGTAAATACACTATACATTAGGAGAGATATAAAGAGTTGTTATTACTGTTACGGAAAAAAACTGATAAAGCCACCTGCAAAACAAAATTCAAGCTTAGCCCCTTCAATATGGTGACATCTTTTTGTTTATTATATTTACTACTACTTTCAAATATTTTTTTAATGATGATGTTGGTGGTGATAATATGATGATGATTATACTATTTTTTCAAATGACAGAACCTCTTATCAGTGAAGGGGTTAATAGGGCTGCAGATGACCACTCCAGTTTGTAAAATCCATTCTAACCCAACAAATTTGTCTGAATGTAGGGGGGGGGGAGAATAAAACTCAACAGATTCAGGGGGTGAAAGAAGTTCACATCAAAGCAGGTTGGCTGATAGGGCTGTTATACACAAGAATTTTTTTGTATCATGACAACCATCTTAAACTATACAGTATCAATCACTGAATGAACCTAAATTTGAAGCCCCAGCCATACAAAACAGAGGTAGACAGCTCTTGACCCTGTCAGCCAGGGGACATCATTTTGATTTTATTCTTGCTATTTTCTCTTGATTATATGTAGATTAGGAGAACTCCCTGGTAGTTGTTATTGTTACTTAACTCTAGTCTGTCTGGCTGAGAAGACCTGTCAACCACAGGTAAGCAATGGCTTCTATGGAGTCGTCCTACAGGCACTATGTAGTAAACAAACACCGTTCAGGGACCCAGCACCCTTTCTAGTAGACGACACCTAGCCATGGTCGAACAAGAGTCCTTCCCAATGCAAGCTACAGGGAAATATGAGGTCTGGCTCCCTGGTGGATGCCACAACTGCTCCACCCAGGGTGCACAGAGCCACCATGTACAGGTTCCTCATCAGTACCTCCCTGGTAGTACACCCCCCAAATTTTGAAAAGTCTCTCCTAAACAGAATAAAATTGATAGAAGAAAGCAAGAATTTAAAAAAAATTACATCCTCAGGTTGATGGGATGAATATGAGCAATATGTTAAAAACACTTGCCTTTACAATTTTCTCTCCCAAGTCACTCTCATTCAGCCAGTTCACACTGCTCAAAATCTTTAGCATGTATGATATCAGAAAAACAAACTGAAGGTCAAATTCATTTCATATCATACTGTTTACAAAGACTCCAACATGCTCGCATGCGTCAGCCTAAATTCATTTTTAATATATCTAACAGGTAGTATATCCGGCACCCCCTGAAGTATGTGCCAGTTTCACAAGGAAAAAACAATATTGTCCCAAGAATATAAAAATGACATGAGAAGATTTGTCTGGCTGACCCCCAAATAATTACCCAGCTGAAGGATGCTCCTCATTCCCAAAGGTTAGTTATATATATTAAATAATATATGAGAAAAATGTAGCTACTATAATTAATGAATATATTTTTAAATCAACTGTCATTTAATCAAGCATCATCAACTTGGAACTGTCAAGTGAGGTGCAAAAGCAATGTTTGAAATATTGTGTGGAAACAGAACACCAAATGGACCCTTAACAATTTTAAATTGTTAATATCAATTACCAGTACACTGTACATCAACTACTAAGATATGTAATATACTACATACATGTACTGTATCATCCAAAAAGGACATAAGGAATCAGGGACTTCTACTTTTACTTGATACAGTAATCAATCTACTCTTCTGTTAAACTATATGTACATTTACCTTCATGGGATTCAAAACTATTATCACTTCTCCCTAATTTAAATATACAGTGAGGTTCATAATACCTGTGTATAAATAGTTTCAGACACAGTGCAAATACATAAATTGCCTGCCATGAGTGTCAGATAAACATAAACAAGCTACTGTAATTTGTTCTAAGATATGTATGAGTGCTCCATTTGAACTACATCCCCTGTCCTATTGACATCCTTATCATCATCATCATCATTGTCATCCTTGCCCCATTTCTCTGAGTGTATCCTAGAAGCAAAAGAACTATCTGCACCAACTACAGTGTCGACTGAACCAATCAAAAGACATGGCTGAGGTCACACAAACCCTTTTATTATGCACTCAACAGACATTTAGTTCTTTTCTATTTCATGCTTGAATCGCATCGGCTCTGTCTCATGTACAATTGTATAGGTTTTACCGTACCTGTAATGTGTGAAACTCAGATGTACTGAATGCATAGGCTAATTATATTCTTCATTTCAGATTCAAGGCAGCCCAGGCAGCTTTCTTCCATAACAAACCCAGTGTGTAACAGTTAAATACTTGTTCATAGCAGAAGTTGTGTTTGTTTATGAGCCCTTGAAGGATGGACAGAAAATGTTATTTAACAGTTCCTCCTAGTTGTTATAGATTTTTTGAGTTGTATATCCAGCCCTAGCCACTGATATGCTGACAATTCCACCCCTCACTTTACCACCCACTTCTTACAGTATTCATCATAATGGTCACAACATGAGTTACAAGATGAGGTTATGGCATACATGACTTTTGATCAACCCCTTCTAACTGATCCAGGGATAAGAAACCTTTTTAATGCCTAAAAAGTAAATTCCTCCATCATTCAACACACCACAATCTTGTACCTGACAATCCCCTTCTTTTAACAAAGGTAATTTGATCCTTCATCTCTCAATATCTTGTCCCCCCCTTTTCTTGTGATTTTTTCATGCAAAGTTTACTTCTCTTGTAACATCAGTTTTGCAGAAGTTTGGTGTGCCTAGTCATTTCCATGCTTTCTTCAACCCTATTCAATTGCTGACCCTGTATAAAGGCCTTATTTGTCCCTGTATGGAATTTGTTCATATGATAATTTCCCCTCCTCTGATTGACTCCCATGAACCTCTTTCTCTTTGCTGCTATGTTGCCCCCCCCCCCTTCCTCCCCAAAAAATGTCACCACTTCTGAGTTGTTTGCTTGCATATCTCCCTTATTACAGTGGGTATGTGACATCTGTCTAGCTACACAATCTCACTCCTTTCAACAGGTAAAAATCTGAAACTACATTACCCTCTGTCTATGACACACTTTAAAAGCAGTGTGTCTAGGCCTCTAGTACTGGGTTTACATTTGTTTATCTTTCTTTGGATGCTGTAACTTCTTGCATCATCTCAGCACCTGGTTCTTTTTTAAAAATTCACTAAACATTCAAATTATGGTTATGCAACAGGGCTTACTGACAATCTTATAGACAGCTGCCTAAGTCTAGTATCATCATTTAATCACAGGTTTACAACATTCTGTAGTATATTCCAAGATCATATACTAAATAAATCTGCTTTCCTCAAAACTCATGGATGCCCCTGAATTCTTTAACATTATGTTTTAAAAATGATAATGGAAATCTGCTGATGGATTCTAAACATATTGATATCAATGCCTTCTGATATCAAAAATTTTTCTACACATTCTAACAAAACTGCTGC
Organism: Birgus latro; assembly: GCA_018397915.1. NCBI lineage: Eukaryota > Metazoa > Arthropoda > Malacostraca > Decapoda > Coenobitidae > Birgus > Birgus latro. The sequence goes on from JAGKTI010002865.1 coordinate 20,367, forward strand.
ACTTCCAATGATGACAGTGTTGAAACTGGAAATGCAACATGGATATTACCATCATTAAGGTGGTAGGTGGGGGTGCTCGCCATCCACTCACTCAATGTAGTGCTGCTCTCGGGTGTCTGCCCTTTCCTCTCCTCCATCCTTCTTTCCTTCCATCCTCTTCTGTCTTTCTTTCTTTCATTCTCTCCTCATCCTTCTGCCTACGGGTGACGTTACACTCCCTCTTGTCTTTCTTTCCTTCATTCTTTCCTCTTCCTTCTGCCTGTGGGTGACTTTACGCTGAGTGACAAGCCAAATGGTTTCCTGTACACCAGGAAACCATTTACTACACTAGGTGGTAACCATATAACCAAATTTTGGCACCTGGTGGTTTAGTGGGTAAATACGGCACTCCAATCGGATTGAGCCGGTGACGGTTTATATCCAAGGGGTGGTTGGGGTTTATTGCTCATGTAATGCCACTCATGGATGAGTGAGGCTGGTCACTCTCATCTTAAATGTCAGGACAAACTTGCCTAGCCCCGGGCTCCTACACTTCTCATGGGGCAGAATAGAATTGGATGATGACAGTGATGATGATGATGATATATTATTATCATGGCTAAGTTTATGTGAAGCTACAGAATGTGATGAAAGTTTTTGGCATATCTGATAGACCCAGGATTCTGTGGGCTTGAATGATGAGTGAATGGAAGTGTGGCCCATTGGATTGGGTAAACGGGCTGTCTGGGTGTCGCTACTCTTCACCCTGCCCTAGGGTGGGAAAGGAGGTCTGGATGATGATGATGATGATAATATCCTCTCCAAACACTCCTCCCTCTTCCTTGGGACACCCTCCCCCCCCCACAACCAACACCGTCACTCAAAGAGATGGCCATGACAGCAATTCTTATCCATAAATGTTTCTCTCAATGCCTGTCACTCCTCTTACACCATCTTCACTCTCAACAATTTACTGTTTGTCTGTTTCACTTCTGTCTATCTATCTATATATTGCAAGACACCTTAATTCCATAAGGGGTGGCCACAAACAAATAACCTCCATGTCGCCCTATCCCCTACCACGTCACTGCCCTCCCCCCAGCTCATATACCCATCTCTCATGCACCTTTCCACTCCTTCCCTCCATCTCATCCTCGGCCTCCCCCTCCCTCTCCCCCCCTCCATCTCACTCACATAAACTCCCCCCACCAGTCTTTCACTCTCCATTCTTTCCACATGGCCAAACCACCTCACTGTATTTCTTGTAATGCTTTCTATCACATCCACATCCACACCACAACACTCTTTATCTTATTCATTTGTCAGTCTGTCCCTCCACATAACTCCACAAGCTCCTCTCAAACAATTCATTTCCATTGCTCTCACTCTTGACTTGTATCCTTCCAACAAGGTCCAAGTTTCACTTCCATATGTTAAGAGTTGGTATCGCAATACTATCATGCAATGTTTTTTTTACTTCCATACTCACTTCCCTATTTCTTATCACTGCTTTCAAAGAAGCAGCAACTTTTCTTCCTTGTTGTACCCTTTCAAGCACTTCATCCTCCAAACTTCCATCCTTACTCATCACACTACTCACGTACTTAAATGCACTTAAATTTTCCATTTCCCTACATTCACCTTTAGACTCCATTTCTTACACACTCTTCCAAACTCATTCACTTCTCTTCCACCCAATTTATGGTCTTCCAACAGAACCTTAATCTAATTTTTCAAGAATTTCTTTGGCCTCCTTCCTATTTGCATTCTCTGACTGCCCAAACTATCTCAGTGTTTCACTTTAACCAAGCATAAGTGCCACATCTCTTTCCTTTAGTCTTTTCCTCCCATCTAAGGTCCTTAAAATTCCTCCATTACTTATGTCATCCATCCCGATTTTACCTGGAGCTACTCTAAAAGGGATATCACAACAGACTGTAAATAAGAAAGTTCTGTCATTCATGACCCATGTTTCATTCCATTTTGAGAAAGTCAGAAACATTACACTTTCTCACAGAGTTTTCTTCAGTGAAAACAGAACTTGAATTTACCCCTACCATTATATGTGAGGAAAAATGTTCACTATATCAGTGTCTGAAAACTGCAGTTTAAGGAAGGCATTTTGTTTCTTAATAACTTTAAATTAGAAAGCAAATTTTATAAATATCTATTATATACCAGTAGTGAGCTGATGCGATACAATATAATAAAAACTTCTTGTACTGCAGCTCATTCCTATATAATTAGTGCTTACACAGCAACAAGTGCAGAATGTACAGACATTAAATAAATAAGTACAGTTATTAACCTGGGCAATAATACTGATAAGAAATTTACACACACAGTATCTTGCACAAGCCTTACTCTTCAAGAAATATACCATATTAATGGATCTACCTAATTTCAGTTCCAATATAGAAAAAATTGTAGTATCAAGCAATGCTGCCTACTACAGCATACAGTATTATTATGGCCTATTCTCTGTGAAAGGATAAGCCTGGAAGATACCTTGTGTCTACATTTTCACGATACTCACACTCTATAAATGAAAACAGAAAGAAAACAAAAGACCTTTTTTTTTTCAAAGTAAAAATCCTTATCAAAGTCAGTTTTTATCATGGAATTGTGACAAATTAATCTAACACTAACAGATGCATAGTTTGTTCAAAATATTAAACCATAAGAAGAAAAAAATCTCATCACAGTCAAAAGAATACAATAAATCACAACATATGTACAGTGAGTATGTATGTTACTGAGCTTACATATTTAACAGTTATTAATTTTTCTAACACGAAATGGTATGGTACCAGTACACTGGCAGAATACAAAACGCACCAAAACAAATGAAATAACTCACCTTTAACTGGAATCCAAAAATCCTATGAGTATGAATGAGGTTAGTTAACACAATATGAATACGGTAATTAACTTGACAAATGTGCATCACCTCACCTACTGAATGTACAGAATCCTGTCCTCTTTAATTCTAATTACCTTAACCCCTTCAGCCTGAGATTTCTCCCCCCCTCCCAGACAAAAGATATGATGCAGTTTACAGAGGACCTCTTGCATCATATGGGTACAGTGCCTAACCCATCCAGTTTGAAAAGTCCTCTATCATCATCATCATCCACACCTCCTTTCCCACCCTAGGGTAGGGTGAGGAGTAGCAATGTCCAGACAGTCCAAGTTTGCCCAGTCCATTGGACCAAGCTTCCATACACACATCATTCAAGTCCCCGGAATCCTGGCTCTATCTGATACGCCAAAAGCTTTCATAACATTCTGTAGCTTCACATAAACGTATCTGATAGATTCAGTCTGAATGCTGTCACTTTAAAAAGAGGTGCCAAATCCCTGATCATGTACTTCTCACAACATTCATCCCACCAGCTCGATCTCTTGTCAGTCTCCTAACCTCATCGACTTCCATACCTCTCTTCCTCACACACTCATCCACCATATCCCTCCACCTTCTCCTTGGCCTACCTCACCTCCTCCTTCATTCAAATTTGTTCAGTTATACCCTTTTCACCACTTTAATGTTATCCATTCTCTCCACATGACCATACCATCTCAGTACACTCTCTTTGATTCTGGTGTCCACAGACTTCCTCACTCTGCATCTTTCACAAATCACATTATTTTGTACCCTTTCACTCTCTGTACTCCACATACTTTCCTCAGCAGTCCCATCTCCACTGCTCTCACTCCTGACTTTTCGTTTTCATGCCACACCACAGTCTCACATCCATATGTAAAAGCTGGCGCTAATACTCCTTTATGTAAGCATCGTGCAGCTGCAACACTCAAGCCTTTGTTTCTTATCAAGGCCTTTATAGCAGCTACTTTCCTTCCTTGTGTCACTCTACTTTCCACTTCTTTTGCATATTTTCCTCTCTTTTCTATCACTGTACCCAGGTATTTGAACACTCTCACCAATTCCAGTCTCTCTCCACTCACTGTAATATCATACTGGGACTGGGAGTCACCTCCTTGTGTCACTCTACTTTCCACTTCTTTTGTACATTTTCCTCTCTTTTCTATCACCATACCCAGGTATTTGCTCTCCCACCAATTCCAGTCTCTCCATTCATTGTAATATCACACTGGAAGTCACCTCTCTCAAGTACCATCATTTAACTGTTTTCTACATTTACCCTCAAGGCATGATGCTCAAAGACATTAGCAAAACACTGTACTAGTCTACCAACTTCTTGTCCCATATTTGCAAGTAGCACTGCATCATCAGCATACAGCAAATTTGATATGTTTGTGTAGGTTCATACTTGTCCAAGGGATGGTAGGGGTTTATTGCTCAAATAATGCCACCCAGGGATGAGTAAGGCTGGTCACTATCATCTTAAATGTCAAGACCAACTTGCCTAGCCACGGGTTCCTACACTCCTCATGGGGCAGCATAGGACTGGATGATGAATGGTTGGATTCATCCATCACCATTCACTACCAATGGCATCCCTCTCTCCATTACTTGTGTTTTTACTTCTCTCATCACCCCGTCCATATATATATATATACAGTATATATTGAACAACCATGGGGACATCACACAACCTTGTTGCATGCCCGCACCGATCATGAACCGTTCACTCAGATGCCCATTTACCCTTACATATGCTTCACTACCATCATAAAAACTCTTGATGGCACCTAGCAGCTTACCATCTACACCGTACATATGCAAAACCTTCCACAATCCTGCTCTGTCTACTTTGTCATATGCTTTTTCCAGATCCATGAATGCCATAAACACCTTGTATTCCTTCTCATAATGCCTTCTCCACTATCTGTCTCACTGCAAATATTTGATCCACACATCCTCTGCCACTCCTAAAGCCTTCCTGTTCATCACTCACTAGGACTCCTGATATTTCTTACTTCATCCCCATGGGCTAATAATCTTCCACTTACATCCTTCACTTTCACTTTTCTTTCCATGGTCACTTCTACATATCAGCACAGTAAGGACCAGATGGAAAGAATACTTTAAAAGCCTGATGAATGGGAACAGAGACAGCAGAGTGGCTTTAAGCATAATTGGTTTTGGGGGTGTAAAGAGAAGGAATGCAGTGCCAGGAAACGTGACGCTCGTACAGGTGAAGAATGCTGTGAAGCGGCTGAAAAATGGGAAAGCAGCTGGGGTTGATGAGGTGTATGCAGAGATGATTAACCCCTTCATTACCGCGCCTCCCACCCCCAGCCGCCCTGCTCTCCCTCCGTCAAACCGAATTCCCGGAAGTTCATGCGTGTGCGTGGGGGGTAATCGTTTATCATAAGTGCGCTGTTTTTCATTTTATATTACTTTTATATTCTCAAGTACATGTTGACCACGAGGTACACTGTGCATGATTTGAAATACATTTCCTATAGTAATATACGTGCAGGGATATATATACTTTACTAAACTTTCATTGTTCCTATAAATATCGACTTTACAGACATAAAAAGGTATATATACAGTACTCATATGTTGCTCCTCGTGGCGTTGATACACTGCAGGATGTACGTTGGGAAAGTCCAGGTGAAGTGTAGGTAGTGGAGGTGGCCTTTGATCTGCAAACGGATCCGACAAGAGGGTGAAGGCAGGTCCTCAGGGACTCTGCAACAATGGCGAGCCTACAGGGCTGGGATTTGAGCAATTATCTATCTCGCTTTCATCACTCGCACTCTCGCTATCACTGTCGTTTTCTGGTATATAATCATCGTCTGACTCACTCACTGATGTTTGATTGAGTTTCATTTTCGTCAGACTCATCTAACTCACTAGCAAGCTTTGTATCAAATTCGTCATCAGTATCAGATGACGCCATGATCACGCAAAAACAGCCCCCCCAAAAAACACACACACAGTCACAGCATGTAGCTTGGGGGATACTGAAGGGTTGCGGGTGAGAACTGGTTGCTGGTTGGTTGTGGGGCCTAGGAGGGTGGTTGTCATGGTAACCACGTGCTGATATGCCTAGTGCAACTATTTTTTCCTGTTTATATCATACCATATAGGTCTATATATATGCCCAAAACATTTGAAATAATAAATCATATCCAAAATACCCAAATGATGTCAATCATGGCCTGGCATGAACTCTGATATGGCCATGGCATGGCCATGACAAGGAGAATGACGTCAAAGTCAAGTTGCCAGTTCTTACAACCCAAGTCTCTCTAGTAACCCCAAAACCAACACTCCTTCCCTCCTATACCTCCCTATGCTTATCAGGTTTACCACCGTGAACCTTACAATTATCGGTTCCTCGCCAGAACTTTTTCTAGGCTTACAAGCGTAAACCTTATCGATTTCGGTAATGAAGGGGTTAAGTGTAGTGGAAAGAGCGGAATGAAGTACTTGTTGGAGATATGTAAGAAGACATGGATGAGTGAAACTGTGCCAGCAGAATGGAAAAAGGCTGTGATTGTACACTTGTACAAAAAGGTGAGTGAAGTGAGTGCAAGGAATATCATGGCATAAGTTTACTAAGTGTTGGAGTGAAGGTATATGGAAGAATTATTATACAGAAAGTAAGAGAGATATCAGAAGTCCCAGTGAGTGATGAACAAGGTGGCTTTAGGAGTGGTAAAGGATGTGTGGATCAAATATTTGCAATGAGAGAGATGGTGGAAAAGGCTTGTGAGAAAGACTATAAGGTGTTTATGGCACTTATGGATCTGGAAAAAGCATACAACAAAGTAGAGAGAGAAGGATTGTGGAAAGTTTTGCTCATGTACAGTGTAGATGGTAAGCAGCTAGGTACCATCAAGAGTTTTCATGATGCTAGTGAGGCATGTGTAAAGGCAAATGGACATCTAAGTGAATGGTTCACTATCAGTGTAGAAGTGCAACAAGGCTGTCTGATGTCCTCATGGTTGTTTGGTACATATGTAGTAGGTGGGGGTGCCCATCATCCACTCACTCATTGCAGGGATGCTTTATGGTCTCTACACTGAGTGACAAGCCAAATGGTTTCCTGTACCCAGGAAACCATTTACTATGCTGGGTGGTAACCATATAACCGGGGTTTTTGGTTTGGTTAAGTGACCCCCAGATTCCCCCGTATAAAATCATGGCAGACGTTTTGGAAAGTCCTCTATAACTGAATAAAATAATTGGGAGGAGGGGGGACTAAAGAGGTAACCAACGTTAAATCAACATTCCCCACACCTTTTCAATACAGAGCTTCTTTAAGTTGACATATGGTACAAAATATAATTTTATACTTATACTGGACTTATAATATTCCATACTGTACAATTTTAAGCATCAAAGAACTACAAAATGTATGGAAAATCTGTTTACTCACATAATACAACAGTTTTGGCCCAACTTGGACCCTCATCTTTAAATATATATATATACATACATACACACAGTAGGCGCGGAAAGTGTTGACGCCATCTTAAAAAAAGAAAACATTCTTGTGGTTAGCAAGGAGAAACAAATAAATTAACACTCACCATTGAATTTAGTATTTACTGGCATTCCCCTTCACCTTTATTATCTTCTTAAGGCGTCTGGGGAGACTGATGACGTAGTTTTGCAGAACAGACGGACTAAAACTGCTCCACAGCTGCAGCCTCAAGTTTAGGCAAAGATGATGTGTCCATACTACGCAGCTGCCGCTTCATGTGCGCCCATAAATTTTCAATGGGATTGATATCTGGGCTGTTTCCGGGCCAATCTCGAATAAAGGGAACCTCACAGTCTGTCAGCCGCTGTTTCACTGACTTGGCAACATGTGCAGGGGCAGAATCTTGCATAAATACTCTTGCCTTGGTTTTATCAAAAGAGTCACTTAAAACATCACATAAGAGCTCCAAATAATTGTTCTGGTTCACTTTTTCATTTGCAGGTAGAATTACCAACCTACCAACACCATAATATGTAAAGCAGCCCCAAGCCATGAGTGAGGCTGGGTATTTAACAAACTTGGAAGTGTACTTAGGATCCAGGGGGTCACTGCCTGGTTTGCGGTACACTCGTGATGAAGGGGTACCAGTGACAGTAAATGTTGACTCATCACTCCAAAGCAGTTTTCCATTGCTCCTCACTCCAGGCAAGATATTTCTTACAAAAATTTACTCTCTTTTTCTTCTGAAGTGCAGTTAGCAGTGGTTTTTTACGAGCACAAAAACTCCTGTAGCCCAGATTGTCATGCAACAGCTGCTGCACACTTCTGACAGACACATCTGCCGGCAACTGTGGGTTCTTTTCTTTTAAATCCCGTGCTGTTAGCCTTGGATCCTTGCTAACTTGCCTTGAGATCAGCAGACAGGTCCTGAAGGTTGTCTTACGATGTCTCCCAGGCTTGGGAAGTGGTGTGGGAGGAATGGCCTCCCCACTGTCCTTGAACCGCTTCACCAGTCTCTGCACTGTCCTCAGTCTAACACCATCTGATTTGCAATAAATGGGAGTTTGTGGCCATCTTTGTATAAAGTAATCACTTCCACACGTTTGTCCTTGCTTGTGGTTACTTTAGGCATGATGAGAATGTGGTAGGTAACCAAATAACTGTGTTATTTGAGTCAAAACATGCCCTCGTGGTGCATCACACAAAGAGACAATCCTCCTCCTGTGGCTGCCCAAACATTACTGGGCCTGCTCCTGTGGTGCCAAACCTATCAAGCAGGGTTGCCAGCTCCCGTTGAAAAAGCGTCAGCTCATTTTGCATCACAGGGGAGGGTAGTATTGACCCTACTTCACTTAGCGCGAAGAAGAATGACGTCGGCAAAAAAGGTCAATACTTTCCGCGCCTACTGTATATACATATATATATATATATATAAGCTAAAGAGGTTAACAATAAAAAAAACAACATTCCCCACATTCTTTCAAAACAGAGCTTCATTAAGTCGTATGGTGCAAAATATTATTTTTATAGTTATACTGGACCTATAAAATTCCATACCATACAATTTTAAACAAAAAAAAATTACAAAATGTATGGAGAAGCAATATGTACAAAACGTATGGAGAAGAAGATACAACAGTTTTAAGCCCAACTTGGATCCTCAAGGGGGAAAAAAAAAAAAAAAAAAATCCATATATGGCTCATTTTTCCAAATGAAGAATTTATTGTACAATGAAATTAAGACATGCAAAAGCATATCAATATAAAAAAAGAAAAGAAAAGAAAGAAAGAAAGAAACTTGTTCGATATACTGAGAAAATTGACTTTCTGAAAAGACAACTAAAAACAACGTTATAACTACAGTAACCTACGACTGATGATGAACTGCGATGAAAGATGCTATTAAATGATGAATTAACAGTCAACAAAGTCTGCCTTACAGGTATATATGTGAACTGTCAAAAAAATTAACCAGTTCAATCCAATGGCATCTTCATCTAGCTTGTTCTCGCCGGTACCAGACGATTTTATGCAAATAAAAAGTGCTGCCAGTAGTGAAGGGGATAATGAAGGAAACAGGTAACTCCTCTAATTCCAAAAGTCTCTCCCAGGCTGTATAAAACTGTCTGGAGGTAACAAACATAATAAAGTACATATCATCAGAATGAAGAGGTTAACAGTGGAAATGTAAAAGACAAGGTTTAAGAAAACGAAAAAAGCTAGTGGAAATCAAAGATGAAGAACTGTTTTGTTCAATAGGATGTTAGGGGCCTATACTTCTCAAGTGATACCAACTTATTTCTACTATACCTAATCATTTAACTACTGATTGCTAACTTATTCAAGTCCTTAAGTTTGTCCATTTTAACTTGACAGAAATTTTTGTAATCTTGCAGCCTTAGCCATATTATGGCTTTACATCTTTTCCATCCATTTGCTTTTACTAGCACCATATTCTAGTGTTAATCTCCTCTTACAGTTCAGCATTCAGGATGGAGAGATGACAATACCTGGCCAAGTTAAAGTGGGCAGTAGTTGTAATATCAATATCAGTAACTACAGTATTATTGTACACCAAAAATACTTGCTATATATTCGCTTACCTTACTCTACTCAGTGTATTACCTGTTGCATAAAATATTACATTAATATATGGTTTCAACAGTTCTGAAAGAAAGAATTTATATAAGTCCAACCTGGAAACTGAAGCAATAGTTGCCTGAAATAACAGCCATATATTCAAGTCTGTTTATGGTATACTTTATGAGTGTATGTCTGTCAATGTACACACATACTTATACATACATTCTTGTTCTTCTACTGCATCCATAGAACAATTGCATCAAACATACTCAAAAAATATCAGGGAAAAATATTAAAATCTAATGTGAAGCAAATGTTTCTTTGGATTTCTGGAAACAGTCACATAATGCCTGTAATCAAGTATGTTAAGAATATCTCAGTTCTTAAGAAGTGAATGAAAAAATCCAAATCAATGGGTGACCCCATCTGTGTATCTTTCAATCCTTTTGCTGGTGCTGGAGAGGGATGCCTCCGTGTGGTGGCACTGATATAAATGATTAGCTCTGCTGCCTGGCTGTACAAATATCACTCAATTATTTTCCTATCCCCTAAAGGAGAATGGTGGACTGTCAGAGAAGGGCAACTTCAACCTACTGTCCACCAGTTCATATTCTAGGTGAATTTGGGGCTATAGTTACACAAACCATCATTTTGTTGCAGTACAGAGTTAGGCATTTTATTTTGGATAATACCAAATAAACCCATTTGATTAAGAGATATCCTGGTAGTTAAAGGCTTCAAAATTATCCTGAGTAATGTTTCTTTTCTACTGTACACCTAGAAATTTTATTTGGCTGACACCATACAGTTTTGTTCAGTTTAAGAGTAATCCTAGCAACGCATTATAAGTCATGGATGGTGTTTCAATATATCACAATAATTTCTTGCTTAATATGCCTTCATTTAACACCTTTTTTATTACTAGAAACCTTGTAATCAACACAGGAACAATTTTCACATAACTTGGCACTGTTCAACATTAAAAAGGTGCACAGTGAAGGGTCAGGGCTGATACATATAATTCATACTTGAATTTATCTCAGTTTCTCCCTTCAATAACCAATTCACAGACATTAACATTTATTAAGTACAGACCCACCAAAAGACATCAAATTTATTATTTGCAGCCTGAAATGTTTTTTAAAACCATCTGATAAAAAAATCTCTCTTGCTGGAGCATAATCGTCACTAAAGTGGTTTTCACTTAACGTGGTAGTTTTTAAGAACACACATCTACTGTTAAGTGAGGATTTGCTGTACAACTATGTCCACAACACTAGGACGGTAAATTCATGGAAACAGGCAGAGCAGCTTTAAAGGTACCTATGGAACTTTAAGCAGTTTTTCTCAATGTACCATAGGCTTAACCCTCTCACTGCCATCGATGCAAACACCTGAAAAACTTATCCAGACAACATCTACGTAATTTGGCTGAGGAAATTATATTGCAATCCAAAGGTTAATCATGAGTTTTAAATCTTTCAGCTATGAGTTTTACTCTTATTTGAGCAATACTTTTGTATGTTTTTTTTAGGTACAATCAATTACAGTACCCACAGAAGGTTTGTTCTTGTTGTTACAACCACATACTCTGGACATGAATCAAGTGGACTGCTGGAAATGATCCATTACAACCAGGAGCTCTCCAAGATCTTTTGTTACGGTTATGTTGAAGGATTGTCTATGTCATGACAGTGCAATGCATGATCTTGGTGTGTTGTTGTATGGAAGGGTGCACCGCAGTGTGAGTAGACTGGATTGTTTGTGAGTTGCACTTTGCATTGGTAACGAAGCAAGGAAGAGCAATGTTAAAAGGGTTCTGAAGATTACTGTACAAAACAGAGGACAATATCTGAAGCATGGCAACTCTGCAGTGTTATTTATCGTATCAATCATCCAGCTCGTAATACTGTAACTTACACTGAAGTACATCTTGGGTAATTTGTCTCATTAAGCAATTTTCACTTCTTCAGCTTTCTTCATATTCTCCAATCATTAGTAACATAATCTATGAAGAACACAGCTTGTCCAGGAACTAAATTAATAAAAATGTTCACACTCAAAGAAGATTGCTGTAAGTAATTTGAAACAAAAAATGCAACCATTCTATGAAACCAAATGGAAGAAGGTTGTGACAGGTGACTTAGAAGTTGGGATTTCAGTAATTACACCCTCCATATATTCACTTCAGTAATGATATGTCTGGTACTAAACTTCCAATGAACTGCATACAGGCAGCAAGAGGGACTTTCAAATATGACTATTACCTCTCTGTCTTATTTTTCCTTTTTCAGAGTTGCTATGAAGGAGTCAAGGTTATACTCAGATTCATACTGGTTGGTATCCCAAAGTTCTGGTAGTCCCTCTAACATTGCCTTGGCCCCAACTGCCCCAAGGCCCAATGTTTGAGATGCAGCACTGCCACTGCCACCACTGCTGCTTCCTTCACCCATATCCTGGATGCTCTTGCTGCTCCCTTTCACAGAGTCCAGGGTAAACAGGTCTAGCAACTGAAAAAACGAGCCTGCATTAACCTCTTCATTCCAAAGACATATTTTATGTTTTATTCTTGATTCCGTATTTTGACACGATTTTATTCACCTTACAGTAAACCTTTTCATCTGGAGAGGTCAGGTAGAGCAGGTGTAGCCACTATTTACCCTTTACCCAGAAGACATCTCCACACAGCGGAATACTGTAATATGAATAAAAATTGCCTAAAATTCAAAGACACAAGAAAATATGCACTGTTAAAATGCTAATCTTGCTCTAAACATAAAAGATACTAGAAAAAATGTACAATATCACATTGCTGCTGATGTTCAGACAGTCCCCGACTTATGATGGGGTTACGTTCTGATAAACCCTTTGTAATGGGGATATATCGTAAGGGGAATATGTCCTAACTGGAATACATTGTGTGATGAGTAAGGATGGAAGTTTGAAGATTGAAATGCTTGAAAGTGTACAACAAGGAAGAAAGGTTGCTGGTTCTTTGAAAGCGGTGATACGAAATAGGGATGTGAGCAAGGAAGTAAAAAAGTTGCTACACAACAGTATTGTGATACCAACTCTAATGTATGGAAATGATGTTTGGGCCTTGTTGGATGATTACAGGTCAAGAATGAGAGATGTGGAAATGACTTATTTGAGAGGAGAATGTGGAGTTACATGGAGAGGCAGATTGACAGATATAGAAGTGAAGCGTCGGTGTGGATGTTATAGAATGTGTTAGGAGTAATACATTGAGGTGGTTTGGCCATGTGGAGAGGATGGAGAGTGAGAGACTAATGAGGAGAGTGCATGTAAGTGAGGTGGAGGGGGGGGGGAGAGGGAAGGGAAGGCCGAGGATGAGAGGGAGTGATGGAATGGAGAGGTTTATGTGACAGGGGGTGTGGGAGCTGGAAGCAAGGCAGTGAAATGGCAGGAGACCAGGCAACATGGAGATGATTTGTTGTGGCCACCCCTTATGGGATTAAGGCATCTGGAAGTACAGTAGACAGTTTGACAGAAAATGCATTTAATACACCTAACCAACTTAACATCATTGCCTAGCCAAGCCTACCTTAAACATGATTAGAACACTTACATTAGCCTACAGTTGGGAAAAATCAACACAAAGCTTGTTTTATAATAAAGTGTTGAATATTTCACACAATTTATTGAGTATCGTACTGAGATCGTTGACTGCGAAAGTCCAAGTTCACGTGCAATGATGGCCATTACAGGCTTGCCGCCTACATGCTGGGCAATAATCTTGAGTTTCATCTCAAGAATAATTGCCTTCCTCTCCTTCTCACCAGTAGCAGGAGAGGCAGATGGGCATTTTGCAGACATGACAGATGCACAAAACACAACGTAAATACAAGGGGGTTTCCAAAAAAATGCTGGTAACACAGAACACTATAGAGTATCAGTTGTATACACTAGTGACTGCATGGCAGACTGGGAAATGCGGCTCACTGCCACTGCCCAATATCACGAGAGAGTATTGTACCTCATATCCCTACCCCAGGAAAAAATTAAAAGCTCAAAATTCGAAGTACGTTTCTACTGCATGTGTATCACTATCGCACCATCATAAATTTAAAAAATCCTAAGTCAGACCATCGTAACTCGAGGACCACCTGTACAGTGGAATCTCATAAATCGCAGCTTTATGGTACTGAGCACATGCTACGATTTGAGAATACAGAGATTTAGAAATAGCTGTCTTATGGGGAAAATTGCTTATGGATCTGTCATCTCAGAAAAGTTGCCCCCCCTCACCCCCAAACCTCATCAAACTGGTCACCAGCAAACACTAACGACCTTCATGCTTGGTGTGGGAGGGAAGCGCTGTGGTTGGCTTATAATAAATGCTATGCTTGAATATGACTGATTTAGTAATTGCCATACTTGACTACAATTGGTTTATGCATGGCTAGGTTCGCAGACTTGAGGTAATGATGGCACATATTACACAAGGCATTGGAAGTGTCACTTTTGATGGCTAATTCCGCGAATTTCGTGTAATTTCTGGAATTTACTGATGCTGCAAATTTGCACTGTGGTAGGTGGGGGTGCTCACCATGTTGAATATGATTGGTATCTGCGATGACTGACTACAATTGGTTTATGCAGCATGTGTTAGGAGTGTGATGCTGTATGGTAGTGAGACCTGGGTAGTAAAGGAAGAGGATATTTGCAGGCTTATACATACAGAAATGACAATGATTAGGTGGATGTGCAGTGCATCCCTGCGAGCAAGGCCTGGGGGGACTTGGTTTATGATGGAAGAATTGATAGGTAGGATGGGACTGGAGTATATTGGTGCTGTGATGAGGAGAGGTAGGCTGAGGTGGTTTGGACATGTGGAGAGGATGGGGGATGATAATTGGGTGCAAAAGGTGAGAAGTGTTAATATTGGTGGGGGGAAAGGCCGAGAAAGACATGGGACTAGGTCATTAAGTGTGACCTCAGGGTTAAGGGATTGAACAGGGAGGCTGCCAAAGATCGAGCAGCATGGAGAGCCGCCATTAGGTGACCAAGGCCAACGCATGCAAGCATGTTGGAGCCTTCAAAAACGAAACGAAACGAATGGCTAGGTGCATAGACTTGAGGCAACAGTGGCGCATATTACACAAGGCACTGGAAGTGTCACTTTTGATGGCTGCATCAGCAAATTTCGTGTAATTTCCGCAATTTATTGATGTTGCAAATTTGCAGTGTGGTAGGTGGGGGTGCTCACCATCCACTCACTAGATGCAGTGCTGCTTTGGGTGTTTGCCCTTTCCTCTCTTCCTTCCTTCCTCTTCTGTCTTTCTTTCCTCTTCCTTCTGCCTATGGGTGACTTTACACTGAGTGACAACTCAAATGGTTTAATGTACACCAGGAAACCATTTACTACAATGGGTGGTAACCATATAACCAAATTATGGTGCCTGGTAGTTTAGTGAGTAATTAAGGCGCTCCAATTGGATTAAGCCAGTGAGGGTTAATAACCAAAAGGCAGTTGGGGTTTACTGCTCAAATAATGCCGCTCAGGGATGAGTGAGGCTGGTCACTCTCATCTTAAATGTTGAGACCAACTTGCCTAGACCTGGGCTCCTACACTCCTCATGGGGCAACATAGGATTGGATGATGGATGGTTGGATGCAAATTTGCATGATGTTGCTGCGAATTATGAATACGCTAATACCCCCAGACGCCAGGCTCCCTGCACCATATCCCACTTCCACAATCAGGTTTATTTTCATAATTTGGAATTTCCATTTTTTTTTTTCTCTTATAAATCACTGATGTATGTCTCTGCCAGGAAGTGGGTGGCTGACCACAGTCAGTGTACATGTAATGTGCCCCACCAGGTGCCTCTCCCCCACCCTACTCTGTCCCTGCCTGCCTCTCCCCCATGTTCCTCAGTCATCCCAGGTAGGCCTTTCAACCCCCTCCCCCCCAAAACCCCACCACTGTCCCAGCTAGCCTTTCCCTGCACCCTCAGGGAAATATGAAAACGTCTTCAGACGTGAACCAGTGTCAGGGGTTTAAGAAATGCGCAGTTTAGGAGATTCCACTGTATATGTTGAAATTCTAATCATGATCATCAGGATTATCCTCTTTTTCTTTTTTTTTTTAAACATAAGGATATCATGAAGTAAGATCCTGAAAACGAGGAGAGAAAAAGTCCTGGAGTGGGAGAATTATCAACATCATGCTCTGTGAAATGACTCAGACCTTAATTCACATATTATTCAAGCCTGAAATCTGGATTCCCACTCACAGGCCTAATGATGTGCATGCATTTTTATTTTAGCTGTCTTTATCTATCAACAGTCAAAACACTTAATTCTGTAGAAGGTGGACACAAACAAACTGCCTCCAAGTTACCCTGTTCTCCACTGCCTAGCTGCCCTCCTTCCATCTCTCATCACTCCCATATTTTTTTTTTTCCTGTGGATATAGTAGTCCTTGTATGTGACACACCCAAACATTTTTACATGTCACCACTTCAGTGTTAATAACCAGCATTCGCAACGAATATATGCTGAGGCTGTTTCACTGAGGATGGGAGTAACTGAATTAGCAAGGGGAGTTTTTATGACACTGGTAGGCTTTGGGGATCATCAATAAAGTCTTTTGAAACAAAATTCAAATAATCACATTGTTCCCTACTCCAATGTGGGATTAGAACCGGTATCCTCTCAAAATGGCCATTCTCTAACCACTTGACCACCAATATGACTTCAGCAGCTAAGCTATTACATATACACATCAATCTTACCTGGTCTGTGCCCATACTGAGCAGGCTGGAATTTTCCTGGCTAATCACTGTGTTGGCTGTCATCATCTTAAACTTCTGCAAACTGCAACAACCAATGTACAGTTAATAAAACAACTGAACTGCATCCTTAAAGATAGATATTTCAGCTGAAATGGCTCACTATGAAGTAACTTGCATCATATATGGTAGTAATAAATATATACTGGTATACATGGTGATGAGTTTACACACACACACACACACACACACACACACACACACACACAAAAGAGG
>JAGKTI010002865.1:37380-62542 GCA_018397915.1 Birgus latro
ACAAAGGAGGGTTGAAAATGAAGGTGTAACTTAAAAAAAAAAAAAAAAAAATCATCATCCAGACCTCCTTTCCCGCCCTAGGGCAGGGTGCGGAGTAGCAACATCCAGACAGCCCAAATTTGCCCAGTCCAATGGGCCACGCTTCCATTCACTCACGTTCAAGCCCCCAGAATCCTGGCTCTATCTGATACACCAAAAACATTCATCACATTCTGTAGCTTTACATAAACATATCCAACAGAGTCAATCCGGATGCTGTCACGCTAAAAATGGGTGCCAAATCCCTGATCATGCACTTCTCCACACAATATTCATCCAGCCAGCTCGATCTCTTGTCAGTCCCCTAGCTTCACCAACTTCCAAACCTCTCTTCCTCACACACTCATCCACCATATCCCTCCACCTTCTCCATGGCCTACCCCACCTCCTCCCTAATTCAAATTCGCTCAGATATACCTTTTTCACCACTCTATTGTTATCCATTCTCTCCACATCACCATACAATCTCAGTACACTCTCTTCGATTCTGGTGTCCACACACTTCCTTACTCCACATCTATCACGAATCATGTTATTTCGTATTCTATCCACTCTCTGTAGTCCACATACAATCCTCAGCAGTCCCATCTCCACTGCTCTCACTCCTGACTTTTCATTTTCATGCCGCACCATAGTCTCACATCCATATGTTGAAGTTGGCACTAACACTCCTCCATGTAAGCCTCGTGCAGCTGCAACACTCAAGCCTCTATTTCTTATCATGGCCTTCATTGCACCAGGTACTTTCCTTCCTTGTGTCACTCTACTTTCCACTTCTTTTGCACATTTTCCTCTCTTTTCTGTCACTGTACCCAGGTATTTGAACTCTCTCACCAATTCCAGTCTCTCTTCAATTCACTGTAACATCACACTGGGAATCACCTTCTCTCTCAATAACCATCAAATTACTCTTTTCTACATTTTCTCTTAAGGCACAACGCTCACAGACATCAGCAAAACTCTGCACTAGTCTAATACCGGACAAGTTCTTGTCCAGTATTTGCAAGTACAGTACCCTCACGTCCAAGACGGTAATATTGTCGCCTGAGGGTCCTGTCTGGGACGAGAAACGTTTTGGACCAACACATGACCTTATAGAGAAAATTAATATTGTCACAAAATCTTCGAAAAGTGCCCCTAAAAATATCAGCCTAGACCTATTTTAGCACCAAAACAAATATCTTCACCTTGAAAGTGTGTGTAGTAGTAGTAGTAGTAGTTGTTCCCTAGGCAGTCTGGTGGAACAGCCCCAAGTCCCTAAGGAAGGCCACAGCTGAGACAGAGCTTTCCCACAGAGCTCTCAAGGAGTGTATGTTGTGTTGCTGGTGCTGGTGATTGTGTGCAATGAAAGTGTGTGTTTCTGAGCTTGCTATCTCCAGCTTAGTAACTCAATTATCTCCACCTAGATGGCAACACTTCAAGGGAGACGGTTTCCTAGGCATGGTTACGTAAGGAGAGGCAATAACGTAGGAGCAAACGCTAAGTGCAACACGTGGTAAGTGTGTCCACGACGCTAGTGAGTGAGACAAAATCAAGCCCTGTCTGGTCATCACGTGACCAGATGCCAATATTTGATTGGACACCATAGCAACAACGTCACTCTCCCAGGTGTGAGAACCGTGTTGGACTGTACCATCCCCATTATATGTCTATAAAGCTGTGTATCTATGCCCCCCCCCCACTGCATATGTGCCCCCAGTAAAAACGCCGAGTTGGTTCGCGTTCTCACGCTCAGTTTGAGCAGAAGAGTCAGTTCTGGGGCGTCACTCGAGAGGACTAGACTGTGTTGTAAGAGTGTGTAATAAACTCCTTAAATAACTACCAGAGCACGGAGTTTCTCTCTCCAAAGGAGTTCTACAAACATTTAGTAGCAGCGGTGTCTTGAACCATCGTTTCTGACCACCTCCTACCGTGTTTAGTGAAACCAACAAATGCTCGACGCCCCGCACCTCACAGCCTCACCCCCTCGGTGCCTCTCGTGGTGTAATACCGGGTGTGTCTCTACTGGTGAACATCTTAACTCACCAGTGCCATTCTCTAAACCGCCCCCACCACCACACATTGTTCCTGGCCGCAAGTTTCACCACCGCCAACCTACGCACCTGACTCGCCTGTTCCCGACACCTGTTCCATGCTCGCCATATAGTCTCCCTCCTCTCGAGGTGTCACCTTACCACCGTCTGCCGTTCACCCCGACACCACCCACTGCACCTACTCCCCACCACCTCTGCACCTGCCCCGTGGGGAAATCTGCCCTCGCCCCTGCCCCTCACAGCCTCAACCCTACCCAACATATGGTCTCCAGATGTGAATGCCTCGTATTCACATACCATCTCTCAACCACCGAGCCACCCTGCCTCCACTGAGCGTGATTGTAACTCTCTCTCAGCCAAGTCGTCTTCACTACCAGTGATTGTAACTCTCTCTCAGCCAAGTCGTCTTCACTACCAGTCTCATCCACCATGAGCCATCACCACAAGCCAAATAGCATTCTTCACTGCAAGTCAATGACCTCCACCAAGTCATTCACAACTCCTCTGTGTAACTATAGTTTATCCTCATCCACCCATTATTGACTTTCTATAGAAATTATCCCCTGGATTTTCTCTACAGATTACATATTGTATAAATATTCATCTCACCCCCCCCTCACTTCATACTCATCTTCACCGACTGTATTTATTACTCATCTCACATTTCACCTTTTATTTATTAAACCCCGCATCCTGTCATCTTCATTCATTTCCACTTCCATTCTTATGGTACATTTTCTCATCTTCATATTGTAAATATACACATATCCCTACTCATCTTTCATCTTACATTACATCACCACACTACATGTCATACTTTGATATATGGAACTTCTCCCAACACCCACAGCCAACAAACAAATGATCACATATCACCCACCAAGGATGAAACAGTGACTCATCTTCATAGCGGCCGCCCCTACCCTCGACCCAGTACCGCCAAACAAACTTCATTTCCCACCGAACCACATGCTTCCAATCCAGATACTATCCATCCAGATACCTCATACTCTACCCCTGACTCTACACAGCTTTCTTCTATCCCTGCTCCTTCCACTATTGTTCACTCTCCTGCCCCACTACATCTCCCGACTTACTTACACTTAACTACCACTACCTTCTCTCTCTCTCTCGATCCCCTACTTCAGTCACTTCCACACTTCCAACCATGGCCCAAACAACCCCTACTCCACAGTCTATCTATCTCAACGATGTCAATCGTCCCAAATTTACCAGCGAGGACTTGACTTGGTCAGTTTATGATTTCCTCAGAGAGGTACAAACCAACATCCACAATTGGCGGATTACAGATGAAAACCTCAAAGTCTCTTATCTAATGGGTCGATTACACCAACGCAAATCAGACATCGGAGCCGTGATCCGTGCAGGTCAATTCGATGGCATTAAAACTTATGATGATTTCCGTAAGGAACTCATAACACTTTGTTGCCAGCATTCCAATGCCGCATCTCTCATTGGATTAACTAATCTCCTCACTCAGATGGAGGAGGATTTGACAGTCCTAGCACATACCAAACTACGCAAAGCAGCCGCTGCCATGAAGTCCACGAGTAGCGAGATGCACCAATTACTTGTAGGAACAAAATGGGTAGAAGTACTAAATGGAGCTCCTGTGCTATCACTCAACAACTTTGCAGATTTACTAGGTTACCTAAGATTCCTCCATTGGCTTGATCCTAAATAAAGAAAGATAGCCCTGGAGATAGGTTTCAATCCAGGAGATAAAATTGTTCAGTTCACTAAAACCATCCATGAAAGAACAGGTTCGAACCACATGCGTCAGGCCACAAACTGCCCCTTGGTCACCCAAGTCTGTCACACCTCCACTCCACCGTTCCCGTCCCGCCACGCAAGGCAGACCTGCCCAGCATCGTTCTCCTACCTGGCACCACTCACCAACCACCGATCGTGATCAATCTAGTGTCCGAAGGAACAGACCATCCTTGGTTCTTTGCTGGCACTGTGGTAATTCCGGACATCGAGAAACCAGTTGCGACAGTAAACACAGAAGGCCTCACTCCCAAACTAGACGGCATACGCCTTCCCGCTCGCATCGTCCTACATGCAAGTATCACAAGACCAGTACGACTCACGCTACTGGGGAATGTCGTTACCTCAACAGCCGCCAGTCGGGGGAAGCGCCGCGCCCATATCGGACCAATATGGCGTAGCAACAGAACACCAACTCCCCATCTGCCATGTTGGTCCCATAACTTCCTCAGGTCTAGTCATTCTAGGATGAAGACATTCCAACATCGTTCTTCATGGACACTGTATCTATAGTAAACCTGATTTCTGATACCTCTTTAGACATCATTCAACGCCAACGCAAACAAGTCAATTTCCTTGAGCCACCTGACATTCGCCTATGCAGTGTAGAAGGCTCAGAGTTTAAGGTCAAGGGAAGAGTCACTTTTGAAGTACAACTAGACAATGCCTTGCTCCCTTTCCCAATAGAATTTCATGTTATCAACGAATTGAAATATCCAGCAGATGCCCTTATTGGCTTACCCACCATGGCCCAACACTCCATTGCATTATTACCTGCCTGTAGTAGTTTAGACATTTCTGGGTTCCCAGTATACAGTATGGAATGTCCCCATCCTGTACTTACAATAAACTCAGTCATTCAGTCCCCCCTGACTCTCGCACTACCTAAGAGTACAGAACAAGACAAGCCCTCATCATCATCATCTGTGAATAAAGAGATCATTCCCTCACTGACTGAGAGCAAGGACATGAATTCCTCAACACCTGATGATACATCCTCTCAGCATTCAGAAAAGGCTCTTCCAAACTCCTCTAACGACAGCACTACAGCCAACTCAAACATGTCTCAGTTAACTACCTCACAGAGTCCGACTGATGTTCTCCAACACGCAGAGACGAGGCGTGCAGTAACGAATACGTGCACAATTTTGTTACCGCATGAGTTCATCAAAGTCTCTGTTCGTGTTGTAGGTGCGAAAGAAGGAGTGGATGTACTAACACTACCTGAGACGTGTTGTGTGAATGGCTTAACTTATGAGTCTGCATGGTGTATGGTCTTAGAGGACAGTCTATGCTATCTATACTTGCTCAATGTCACTAATGCTCCACTGAAACTTAAAAGTGGTGTAAAGATCGGAGACTTCCTAGTATACCCAGCGGACATAAAGGTGTGCCAGGAATCCTCTATCCCTACTGTTCATACTGATAATGATAGTAAACCAACAGGTGTATGTGCTATTAACTCTACAGGATCTGCTCCGACTCGTTCACCTGACCTGCTCTCAAATCTAACTTGCAAGGACTTCCCACAACATAAATCCCAACTGCTCGACCTTTTGCACACTTCCAGAAATGTGGTAGCCTTACCCGAAGAACCGATGGGCAGGACAGACCTTGTCAAACATCACATAGAGCTAGTACCAGGAACTCAGCCGATTTACATACCAGCATATTGGTTACCTCACAGCTTGTGAAAACAAACAGATCAGATGGAACAGAAAATATTAGTTCAGGACATTATAGAACCCTCCGTCAGTCGATGGAATAGCCCTCTTTTCTTAGTCCCAAAGAAGGACGGCAACTTTAGACCAGTAGTGGACTACCATAAGGTTAATTCCGTAACTGTTCCAGACCGTTTCCCGTCCTCGCAGATTTGCTAGAATCACTAGGTGAAAATAACGTAGTCCTTTTGTCCCTCGACCTCCTCAGTGGTTACTGGCAAGTCGAAATGGAAGAATCCTCTCGCCCAATTACAGCCTTCAGCATCCCTTCTGGACATTTTCAGTTTAAGAGACTTCCTTTTGGTTTGAGGAATGCTCCTTCAGTATTCATTCGGTCTTCAGTGGCATGATGGGACACTCTCTTTTTGCTTACCTAGATGATATCATTGTTGTGAGTAAATCAATACCTGACCATTTTGCCAAACTACAACAAGTATTTGAATGCCTACAGCTAGCAATCCCACTTTTCAGTATGTCCCAGGAAAATTTAATGTAGTCACAGACGCACTCTCACGTCATGTAGCAGCACCTGTCATGTCCCTGCAGCCCAAGGTCACTGAAAGCACAACCCTAACATCGGAGGTTGTTCAAAACTCTCAGTGCAAATATCCTGTATGGTCCAAAGTAGTTTATTTCCTAGAATCAGGAGATGCCTTGACCTCACCTACTCTACCAGTACCACTAGATGAGTTCATACTAGAGGATGATCTCTTGTACAGGAAAAACATTCCTTACAGGGAAGGATTTGCCCAACAGAGAAGTACACCAACTCATTGTCCCTACTGACCTAATATCTGCAATCCTTCACATAGTTCATGATACACCTCACACATCCCATTCAGGTAAAGACCGATGCTTGCACCAAGCACGTATCGAATACTGTTGGCCAACCATGCGCCGCGATATCAATATGTACTGTGACTCTTGCATCTCGTGCCACCGCCACAAAGGATCAACCGGGTTACCAGCACCTCTCTTACAATATCCAATCCCCTCACGACCATGGGAAACAGTCTCTATCGACCTTTTAAAACTCCCACTTAAGGAATCAGGCGCAGAGTATTTGTTTGTCACAGTCGACCACTTTTCACGCTACTCTGTCCTCGTGCCTCTCTCAGATAAGACCACAAAGAGTGTTGCACGTGCCTTCGTAGACCACATAATTTGCCCATTCCCCACATACCATCCTTACTGACAACAGTACTGAGTTCAACAATAGTCTCCTGGATGAGATCTGTCACCGCTTTAAAATTAATAAATGCAATGTCGTGCCTAACCATCCGGCTTCCAATGGCCTTGTAGAGCATCACAATAGAAAAATCTTAAGAGTGTCTCAGACACCTAGGCTCCCAAAGTTCGTCCTGGGATGACTGAATTCCCCAAGTGGCATCCTTAATCAATAGCTCCATCAATGTATCAATTGGCGAATCTCCCTTCTTTGTCCTCCTTGGTTTTGACAAAGACCTACCATACTCCCTGTTATCCTCAGAGCCAGACCCCATCTATAACATGGATGATTACGTCAAAGTAAAATTGGCCAACTTCCAAACAATCCATCAGTATGTAACATCCAATCTTGCTTCATCTCAGGAGGACATGATGCAGCGCATAAATCTGCCTCTCCTATCACTATCAACGTTTGTGATCTAGTCTTTGCTCATTCCCATACGCGCACCTCTAAACTGGATGACAAATTTACTGGGCCCCACCGCGTACTCATTAAACAAGGTAACAAATTTCACATACAAGACCTATCCACTACAGACACCAAGTGGGTCCATGCAGATGATCTAAAGTGTGCACCACGAGGCCTAGTGTTGGAAAAGTCCCTTGCACAGCCTACTGCTACCCCTCCTACTCCACAAATCCCTCAATCTACCCCATCTCCACCTATCCATCAGTCTCCTTCATCTCCACCTACACCTACTCATTCATCAACCAGTCATTATCGATCCAAATTGCATTCTGCCCGTCACCCTCTCCAAGACCTCTCCCATTAATTCTAACCTAATTTTCTAGGTATGATGTTAGCAGTCTACCTCCTGGCAGTGCTGACCCTCCTAGGGTCCGGGTCGGGTGAGGACAATGGTGGAGTACGTCCCGGGGCCTTGGTCGGCTCAGAAGGGGAGGTAATGCTCACTGAAGATGTAGTCTCCCTGCGCTACGATCTTGCGCCCCAGGCCGACGTAACCATCGCCCTGCCTGCCTATGTGCACCAGCTCCACGAAATCAAGACCCATCTCTTGGCCATCATGGGGAAACACAACCCAAATCAGTATTTATATCATCTTTTCCTACCACTCTCCTGGCAGTTGCAATACATAACTGACAAATTCACTGAGCTCAATGACACATTTTCCATTCAGACACCCGTAGGTCGTTCTCGTGTGAAACGATGCCTCTTTGACCTCGGAGGCGAGATTCTAAGTGGCCTATTTGGCATAGCTACAGCCCGTAACCTTTCTGGCTTCAAATCTGATCTTGCTCATTTAGCCTCAACCCCAGAATCTCAACGCTGAGTCATCAAGGTCCAACACACTATGTTACAAAAGATTACAGCTCACCTACATGAAGTAACTTACACTCTGAACAACTTCACCGACATCTTAAAACAACATCTCTCAAATCTCAATGTTATTTCTCAGTTCTTCTATCTAAAACTCAACATGGATAATCTCCAACTAGCCACTGACTCTCTACTCTCTCAAGTCTCTACCTTGGTTCATATCCTAGTTGATGCTATTAATGGACTTGTCACTGCAGACTTGATATCTATCTCAACTCTCTGTTCTGTATTAGAATGGGCTCATTCTACTTTCAGTCTGTCCCCAGTACTCCCCTACTCCTCTCTCGAATACTACTATCCAATTCTCGAGGCCACTCTTCTCACCAAATACGTCGTCGTTCATATTCCTCTATGTTCTGCCATCACCTTCAACCTTTTTCACATCATTCCCTTTCCATTCCGGTACAAAAACTCCTTATTGCAAGAATCTGTTCCTTCAGAATATTTCCTCCTCTCCCACGATCATCTTTCAGTTGCCTTCCTTTCTTCCACAGACCTCCAGAAATGTTCCTCTCTCACCCCTACCTCTCGTCTATGTGCTGCCCACCTTTGCACTATCTTCCCTAGCAGTGCTACACCCAGTGAGTCTGCTTTAGTTCACAACCATTCCATATACTCGGCCTGTTCCTTTGTTCCAGCTCCTGAACTTCCAGTCCACCATGCTCACCTCAATCACATCCAGTACTTCTTCTTTACTATTCCCATCTCTGTCACCATCATGTGTCCTGGTTCTTTGGTCTGCTCCGTACCTGCTAGTGGTCTCTACCAATCACCGGACTATTGTACCATCAAATCAGAGTCAGTCATCACTTACGCCACTCGCTATCACCAAGCAGTCCGTAAACACTTCTATGACATCTTCCAAACAATCGACATGCCTTCCAACCTGCCCTCTGCTAACATTACCATCACCTCCCTCAACAAGCATATGCTAACATTCCTCAACGACAGTGACTTCATTATGGATTAATTTTCTCTGGCCTTCAGCCGTTCATGGGTTCATCCGACAGTTGTGTTTCCCCCTGTGGTTATCGCTTTCATAGGTTTTCTACTCATAATCTGTGCAGTGCACTGTTGTGTCAGGAAAATGGAACACAGACTGCTGGAAATCAGAATCGCAACAGGCATAGTACGACCTCCACAAGACGTTGAAACTACCCGTACTTAGTGTCCTCACATTTAGTATCTACCAATGCCAACTGATTAATAAACAAACTGTGGACAGAAATCATACCACCAGCAAATGATGGCATTTCTCTGATACAGTAATGTGTGACATACACACACACACACAAAAATAGACATGTGCAAACTATATAGAAAAGAGTTACAAGTACTATGTATATCTCAGAACCTTACTGGACACACACGCATACTTTAATCCTTGTGTATCTTATATTTCACCTTACATTATATATATAACTAAGAACCTTACGGGACACATACCCATACATTAATCCTTGTGTATCTTATATTTAACTTGATATATTACTAAATTACATATTTATCCTTATATATTACTACATTACATATTTAACCTTATATATTACTAGATTACATCCCCTTGACATGGCCATGTCCTCCCTCCACCCCTATGTCATACTCCCTCCTTGTACAAACGTCCCACCTACCTAAGTAGTATAAACAAACCCCCATATAACTCCTCTCTAGTGTCAGGAGACACCATCTCAGCTACCCAGGGGAGTATTGTACCATCTCCGTTATATGTCTGTATAGCTGTGTATCTTTGCTCCCCCCCCCCCTCACTGCATATGTGCCCCCACTAAAAACAATGAGTTCGTTCGCGTTCTCACGCCCGGTTTGAGCAGAAGAGTCAGTTCTGGGGCATCACTCGAGAGGACTGTGCTGTAAGAGTGTGTAATAAACTCCTTAAATAACTACCAGAGCAAGGAGTTTCTCTCTCCAAAGGAGTTCTACAAACAGGACCAGGTGAGACAGTCATAGCTGTACTCTCCTCGGATTTGGGCTGTTATGAACCATTGGTTCCGTATTGGACATATGCAACCGTATTATAGCAATATATTCGATTATTGTATATTGGACAAGAAACGTCTTGGACAAACCCCATCTTGGACACGAGGGTACTGTAGTACCGCATCATCAGCATACAACAAATCCCAGATACTCCAGCCATCACCATTCATTACCAATGCCATCCCCCTCTCCATTACTCATGTTTTTACTTTTCTCATTACCCCATCCATATATATATTGAACAACCATGGGGACATCACACAACCATGTCGCATGCCCAAACCCATCGTGAACCATTCACTTAGATGCCCATTTACCCTTACACATGCTTCACTACCATCACAAAAACTCTTGATGGCACCTAGCAGCTTACCATTGACACCATATGTGCACAAAACCTTCCACAATCCCTTCCTGTCTTCTTTGTCATAAGCACTTTCCGGATCCATGAATGCTATAAACACCTTATAGTCCTTCTCACAAGCCTTCTCCACTATCTGTCTCACTGGATATATTTGATCCACACATCCTCTGCCATTCCTAAAGCCATCCTTTTCATTTCTCACCAGGACTTCTGATATCCCTCTTAATTTCTCTATAATAATTCTTCCATATACCTTCCCTACCACACTGAAAAAACTTATGCCACGATAATTCTTGTGCTCACTTTGCTCACCATTATTTTTGTACAGGGGTACAATCACAGCCTTTTTCCACTCTGCTGGCACAGTTTCACTCATCCTGCCTTCTTACATATCTTCAACAAGCACTTCATTACAAACTCTCCACTACACTTCATCATCTCTGCATAGACCTCATCAACCCAAGCTGCTTTCCCATTTTTCAGCCGTTTCACAGTGTTCTTCACCTGTGCAAGTGTCACGTTTCCTATCGCTGCATTCCTTCTCTGCACACCCCCAAGACCAATCATGTTTACAGTGGCTCTGCTCTCTCTATTCCCATTCATCAGGCTTTCAAAATATTCTTTCCATCTGGTCCTTACTTCATCCCCATGGGTTAATAATCTACCACTTACATCCTTTACATTTTCACATTTCTTTCCACTGTCACTTCTACATTTCCGCACCTCTTTCCAGAATAACTGCCTACTTTCAGAGTAATTTGCATTCATTTTTCTTCCTAGATCATCATTTACCTCCTCTTTCTTGCTCTTCATTAGTCTCTTTACATGCTTCATGCTCTCAATATATTCAGTTCTTATTTCAACTGAACCCCTGTCCTGTAACCACTCTAGTCACTTTCTTCCTCTTTTCCTCCACTGCTCTCATAACATCTTCATCCCACCATGCCATACCTTTCTTCTTTGTTGTTACTCGTGCCACACCACACACACTGCTTTAGCATTCCTAACAAGCAATCCCTATATGCATTCTACAGGCTGTCTTGATCCACTTCATTCCAATTCACTGTTTCTAACTCCTCCCCTACTTTGGTTCTGTATTCATCTGTCATTTCTTTGATCCTCAGCTTCTCGACTTTCAGTCTTTCTCCCTGACTGCTCCTCTCTCCTGGTCCACCCCACTCCTCTCAGCTTGATCTTGCATACCACGATCATATGATCTGACAGACCTCCACATCATCCTCTCACAGCCCTTGTAACAGCAACCATTCCCAGCATCGACCTCTCTACGAGCACATAATCAATCAGGCTCCTTTCAACACAATCCCTAGTCCCTCTATACCATGTATATTTATGTGCATTTTTGCGTTTGAAATACGAGTTACAAATATACAACCTCCTTTCCTAACATACAGTATATCCTTCAGTCACTTCCCATTATCATTTTCTCCTGGCACTCCAATACAACCCATTATGTCATCCTCAGGACCAGTGCTTACTCTTCCATTCATATCGCCCATTACAGTCACTTTATAGCTCCTGAGCATTTCTCCTACTACTTCATCTGGCTCATTCCAAAATCTGTCATTCTCTCTCTCACTCCTGTCATCACATGGTGCATACTCGACAATCACTGCCACTTTCACCTTCTCAAACTTGAATACATCTTGAGATGACACATTTGTAATATCTCATTCCACTCTGCCACACTTTCATTCTTCAACAAAGCAACTCCTTCCTTGCATCTTCCTTGCCCATTCATGCCCGACCTCACACACTTTACACCATCCCACTCCTCCACTGCACACCCTGTCAACTTTGTTTCACACAATGCCTTCACAACGTATCTCGCACTCTTGAACACATTCACCACTTCCACCCTCTTGCTCCTCTCATTCACACCTCTTACATTTCTCATGGCCATGCGAATCTGCCCATTTGGCTGGGGCCCTGGGCAGATATTGGGCCCTCCAAGGCTCTCCAAAGCATTTGCCAAGATTAAGTGATTTTAGATAGGGGAATCTGGGGGACACTTAACCAGGCCAAAAAACCCCGTTATATGGTAACCACCCAGCGTAATAAATGGTTTCCTGGGTACACGAAACCATTTGGCTTGACACTCAGTGTAGAGACCATAAGGCATCCCTACACTGAGTGAGTGAATGATGGGCAGCCCCATCTACCAAATAATAAAAGTTTCACCTCCCCTCTCACTTCATTATCTGAATACTGCACCACTTCTACTACTTCTGCTCAAATTGTTACTATCTCTGCTACCACCTACTATTTAAATATTTAAAATTAATCTGGGTATTCAATATTCAGCTACCTTAAAGCCTTGACATCAGAACATATTATCAATGGATCTTGCCTCATCATTAGGTATGGAAAGATTGACTAAGGTTAGTTAACATAACATTTAACAATGGATACAACTAAATTAGATGGGTTGCTATTACTGTACATAAAAAGTGAATTTGACACACCCCATGATCTTCTCCTCAAGGGTGCCATGGGTGATAAGTCTGTATACATTGACAACACGCTTCTGGCCTATGCGATGAGCGCGATCCATGGCCTGCAGGTCTCTCATTGGGTTCCAGTCATGCTCAACAAAGATCACCTGTAACATGCAACATTATTATGAAGATCTGTTAGCTATACAGTTTTATTAGCAAGAAACTCAAGAAGTAATTAGTCTGACAAGGGATAATATCACAATAAAATGAAACATGTGTTACCTCATACCTTGACTGCTAGGCACAAGCCCAATAAAAGTAATTATTCAACATAATCAGTAAAATTAAAGCAGTGATGATTAAAAATACAGTAGTTCACTATTTATCATCTAATCTAGTGTTGCCCCATGAGAACTGTAGGAACCCAAGGCTAGGCAAGTTGGTTTCACTATAATGCTGGATTCCAGGTACCAGTATGTTAGTAATCTCTCCATTATTCGGATGTCCAATACTCGGACATACTCATTATTCGGATATTGTGGGCTGCCCAACCCCCAAAATGCCAAAAAATTAAAAAAAAATAGAAAAAATTTCGATTTTTTTGGACCGCGTCAGTTTGAATTTCCCGCCTGCGCCGATCGGCTGTGTTTATGCTCGTGGCGCCTGTCTGTCGGTCGCCATTACCCACTCAGCTACTGCCTCGTGAACACCTCCGACAATGGCGGCTGAAGTGATTGCTTTTGTGGTGATACCCTACCTCCTACAGTGCTTGATACTGCTTTTCACCTTCTTCATCATGTGTGTGATGATCGTCCACACGGGAATTTACTGTTATGTACAGTGCAGTGAAGTGATGTGATTCCAGTTATAAAAAAAAAATGTTGTGGAAAGTGTTGGTGATAAGTGGTGGTGATTCTCAAGTGGAAAGGTGTGTCAGGTGCAAGGTCTTCCTGTCAGAGTCTGAGATGATAGAGTGGGTTATTACATCAGGACGGCAGCTTCTTGTTCGTAAGTACCCTAACTTCATACCTAACCTGTTTTCATCATGCAGTAAATGTGTTAAAAAATTACCAAAAATGTTAATCATAATTTCCTGCTTGCAATTTAATTTTTTCATGCATGGTTCTTAAGTGCAACAGCTAGAAAAAAGGTGGAAGCAGTGAATTTCATGTCCGGTCCTAACCTATGGTTACCATAAAGATTTTCATGCCTAACCTGTTTTCATCATGCTGTACATCTATCTATCTATTGCCAGATGCCATAATCCCGTAAGGGGTGGCCATTTGACTTTGAGTTATTTGTTTTAAAGGGAGGGGCACTAATCCTCCACCAACCCACTTGTTGACACGTAGGGAGCACGTATGGTTTGGTTATATGGTTACCACCCAGCGTTGTAAATGGTTTCTTGGCTTACAGGAAACCATTTGGCTTGTCACTCAATGTAAAGCCACCTGTAAAGGAAAGAAAAGCAATAAGAAGTGACAGGAAGGATGGGAGAAATAGGAAGAGAGGAGCGCAGGCACAGAAGACGAATGATAAAGGCTAAGCAAGAAGTAGGCAGCACTACATCAAGTGAGTGGATGATGGTCGCCACCACCTACCACTTAAAAAATTACCAAAAATGTTAATCATAATTTCCTGCTTGCAATTTAATTTTTCCATGCATGGTTCTTAAGTGCAACAGCTAGAAAAAAGGTGGAAGCAGTGAATTTCATGTCCGGTCCTAACCTAACCTAACCTAACCTATGCTTACCATAAAGATTTTCATGCCTAACCTGTTTTCATCATGCTGTAAATGTGTTAAAAAATTACCAAAAA
Organism: Birgus latro; assembly: GCA_018397915.1. Classification (NCBI taxonomy): domain Eukaryota; kingdom Metazoa; phylum Arthropoda; class Malacostraca; order Decapoda; family Coenobitidae; genus Birgus; species Birgus latro. Next base: position 52,164 of record JAGKTI010002865.1, read on the forward strand.
TGTTAATCATAATTTCCTGCTTGCAATTTAATTTTTCCAAGCATGGCTCTTAAGTAAAACAGCTAGAAAAAAGGGGGAAGCAGTGAATTTCATGTCTGGTCCTAACCTAACCTAACCATTTTTCTGGTAGCAATTTACATCATTTACTGTATTTGATGCTTTGTATCCAATAATTTAGTGCATAAAATGTGAGAAAAGATGATTTCCATGTCAGATACTTACTTATACTATGCTGGCAAGTTCTGAGCACCTATGACTCACTCACCTCTAAATCATCATTTTTTGGTTAAAATTCAATAAATTCATGCTATATGTGCATTATTTATGTGAAAAGGGACCTTAACAAGTGCTATACATGTCCAGTAGGGAGGTAGGAAGGTAGTTTTCTGATTTAGGTTAGGTTAGGTTAGGGTCATGAAAAACCAGTGCTGGAGCTTCAGAACCAATATCCGGACAAAACCAATATTCGGACATGCCTTTGGCTCCATTACATCGGATACTGGAGGGATTACTGTAGTTTCAAGGAATCTAACCTAACTCGTGTCTTCTAAAATCAACTGATGCAATATGTTCTTGTCATTTTCCAGTAAAAATAAATAATATATAGCTGTAAAAACTTCCAAATGCTCTAAGCTAAATAAAAAGTACCTCAGTAGTAAGGTTGGTTGAGGTCTCAGATCAGAGTGTGCACTAACCCCCAAAAAGAAATTCAAGAGGTGAGTAAAGGTTTTTTTTGTTATCTAAACACTGCCAGGGAAGTCAAGTTGTCTCCTAAGGATAAAAATTTCTGAACAATGGCAGCCTACCCTCAAGCCCGTAAAACCCAATAAGGGTAATAAAGATGCAGCTGTTAGTGGTGCCTAATCTGAAAATCCTTGATAGTAACTATAAACGACTGGCTGTTGCCAGTTCCAATGCTACAATCCTTATTAGCAGTTGTGTACCATTAGGAATGACTTACAATGAAAACTGAAACCAGCTCACTTACAGTAATCTGAGGGATGAGGAGACCAAAGTTAATCATTCTACACATTTCTGGCCCCACTTTGCTCTACAGTTTTCTCAATTACCAGTGATGTCCAGTTACATTAATTGTTAATGATACAAATTCAGTTGCTTCTTCAGCCATTTGTCCCAACTGTACTGGGGGCAGGGTGGCTCAGTGGTAGAGCGTCATACTTGGGACCGTGGAGTCATGCCCAGTAGCTGCCATAACGGGAGTGGTAATGCCCTCTTGGGGCTATATGATCTAATAAGGTCTAGCTCGGGAAACAATTTTTCCCAACTGCACTGCCATTCTGATATCAATGTCAACTTCATTATCACCCAGACTCCCTTTCCCGCCCTATGGTGAGGTACCGTAGGGTTCAAAGACAGAAAAAAATCGACATAATGAGATACCAATCAAGTCTGCCCAACTGAATAAGCTACACACCCACTCACCATTCAAGAGCCATTTGTGTAACTGGACTTCATTAATTCACCACAAATGCTAAATACTGTGAAAGTCAATTTCCCATTTTTTAATGTTATTCATTATGTTTACTTATAAAAATCAATATGGGAAGTGTTTACAGGTACTCACGGTGTCAGCACCAATAAGGTTGAGGCCAAGACCTCCAACCTGAGTGGTGAGGAGCAGGAGGTCAATGGAAGGGTCACTGTTGAACCTCTGCACTAAAGCATGTCTTGAACCTGCAGGCACTGACCCATCTAGTCTCACATACGTCACACTTGGCAGATGTGTTCTGGATAAGACAGTTACAGAAATACAGTACATTGAACTAAATGTTAGTAAAATTAACTCTTACCTTAATACATTTCCAGTTAAAGAACAGTTTAGGATAATATTCTGGTTAATATCAGACACTTCCATCATGCGAAAGTAACATTCAGTAAGTATGGGATGATGGATTGAATAGGGTGGCTGCCGGAGATCAGGCAGCGTGGAGAGTCACCAGTGGGTGACCATGGCCAACACACACAAGTGCATTGAAGCCTCTATAAACAATGTGATTGACAAGCTAGGCATGTAACTTTTCACCACAATACACAAACAGTTGCTGTTGTTGTGGTACCCTAGTTCGTCTGACTGAGCAGATACATCAAACACAAACAAGCAACCACCATTGCAGGGTTGTCCCATACAGTGACCTGATGTTCCAAAACAGATGACAGCGCCTCTACACAGCAAAGAACGGGGATTAGAGAGGAGGTTTGGTTCCTGGGATGATGCAACATTGATGTTTCTCCACCCAGTTAACAGGGTCACCATGGTTGTGACCACGTCACCCAGTTATTCGACTATAAGGTTACCACCTTGCATTGTAAATGGTTTCCTGAGTTACAGGAAACCATTTGGCTTGTCACTCAGTGCAGAGCTACCTGATGTGGAAAGAAGAGTAATGAAGGTCAGGAGAAACAGGAAGAGAGGAGGAAAGACATAGAAAGAGAATAATAGACATAAAAGGAAGTAGTCAGTGCTACATCAAGTGAGTGGATGCTGAGTGCACCCACCTACCACCAACACATATACCAAACAATCATTGTAGCAATGAGATCAAAATGATACACTGTCTGGCTTAGGATCACAGGGTTCTACATCTACGCCTCACACAGATAATGTTGTAAGGGAAGCAGACTCTCTTCTGTCACAACAGTTCTTAATATAATATGCTATGACCCATAGTAAAAATATTTATCATCATCCTGATCTTTTTCCCCACCAAAGGATGAGGTGAGGTGGGGTTCAGGAAACATGGAAAGAGAAGCCATGCAAGATGCGAACTAGCAACAGTATGTCCAATGAAATGGGCTAGACACTAATTCACACACCATTCTAACCCTCAGAATTCTAGCTCCACCTGGCTGGGACAATCATTTGTATTTTTTTTCTTTCTTTTTCTTTGGAGGGGAAGGGGTCTGATTAAAAGATAAATCATTAAATACAATGATCCTTTGGTTACCGTGCACTTTATTATGGTGATTTTCATTATCGCTGCAAGATGAAAAATCTGCACTCAGCTGTTTCAGGGAATTTTTTGGTCCAAAAACATCATTTTTTTTCACCTGAGCTTTCTGCTAACAATATGCTAACAATAATGGTGCAGTGTCTGCAGTTTCTGAGGTCCTACCCAAGGAGTAAATTCCAGGTGGTGGTGACCACTAACTCTCCACCCCCTAGCCTTGGAACCCCTTATCTCAAACCCATCTCAGGTCTCTCTATGGTATATATCTATCTATCTGTCTGTATCTCCACTCCACCAACACGTGGTGCTCTGCAGAGATTGTATGTAGGGTGAGAAGTGCTTGTAAGTGTAATTGTTGTGTTGGAGTGGCTTTGGATGTGTCTGTAGTCTATGAACCAAATGTAATCGGCCCGCCTTAAGCTGACTGGGTGCAAGCATACTAGTATGCGACACTGGTTCAACCACAGCACCCCTTATTCCGCCAAAGCAGTCAGTGGCTCAGTGAATGCTTTCTAAAGTTTTACAACTCTGGCGGGAGGTGAACCCGTATCCACCACCATGCAAGACGCACACTCTACCACTGTACCACAGAGGCTCTATACGTTTCTTATTGTGCCCTTTTCATCACTGGCTATTTACCTAACCATACTTATGTGTTTTTCTGGTACTTACCGTAACAGAATGTACAGCAGGATCGCGCCAATAACCTCTAATTGGTGCCAGGAAAACGCCGTTATTAGTGAAAATATTATTTGCGTGACATTAAAACATATGCATAAAGGGTTTATTGGTGTTGCCACCCCAAAAGTTTTACCCATTTTTCCCATTTGAAGCCCCCCTGTCACTAATTTCTTTTAGCTGAAATAATAAGATTATTTATTAAATCATCGCGAGTAATGTAAAACTCACCTTAAAGGAGTTAATGAGGTGTTTGGTGTAATGATTGTTCTGAGGCTTGCGCATGGAGGCTACTGCAATGTACCCCCTGACCCCTCGCTGGCCTTGTCCCTACTACTCCCTCTCGTGCCAGGGTCACCCACTTCTGTCAACACTTCATCAAACCCCACAAAGTCAAAATCTTCAGGAAAGTCCCCAATGTCATCAATGTCTTCATCTACACAATCCCTCTCTGTTGTTCTACCTCGGCTGGCCGGTGTTGTGAAAGAAAGCGAGTGATGAGTGACTGATGGTAGGAATTCATTCGCTCGTGATAATGTTTCTGGAATTTTCTTGAAATCAGATTTACAAGTCCAATCATTAGTTACCGGTATTAATTCTGATGGCCACTCTTTCTCCGTCTCAGCAGACTTGAGTTGTGGCAGGAGTGCTGACCAGGCGTGTTTAATGATTGCCAATGTATTTTTCCAGGCTTTGATGAAGAAATTTACAGCCTGTCGAATGTCATATATCTTCCAGAAAGCAGCAAGTCATTATGGTGGGGGTTGCAAATATGCCAGGTGGAGCAGGTGGGGCTGTGGAGGTGGAGAGAGAGGTGGCTGGTGAGTCAGGTGGGGCAATGGAGGTGGAGAAGATGGCGGTGGGTGAGTCAGGGGAGGTGGCAAGGGGAGGATCCTCCATCTCCTCCTCACTACTGCTCATATTTTCGGCAATTTCCTTCATCTCTTCTTGTTTGTCTGTTTCATTCCTCATCTTGTTATGGACATATTTGTAGCATAACAACTTGGCATTCGTGAAATAACCGTTATTCAAGTGAATCCAAATGTTATTACAGAAACTGGGTATCTATTCTAACTTACCGTTATGGCTGAAAACGTTACTGTCGAATTTGTTATTGGCGAGATCCTACTGTATGTATTTAATGGGTTTCAACTGTTGTAAAAGGGAAAATTTAGGGTTGCACTTAGGGTGTCTGGTACCGATTAGGATAAATCCTATAAATTCTGTGTTTTTGTTTTTGTGCAATTCCCTCATCAAGCGCCATGTCTGGTGCCAATTATGTGCAATAAACAAGGGATCGCATCAAAATACTCTTCAGAGCAAAATCAATATACCTGAAAACCACTGGCAATAAACACACCTCAAACAATCATTCAATTAGAAAGTAAGACCATTATTTTAAATCTTCTAATTCATTTTCAGCACAACCAGAAACTGCTGGAATTATACTCTTGCCAATTAACAGTGCTTCCTAACACCTTTCATACCAGTTTATTTTTGCCTAAGGTATATAAATAAACTCTCATGCATCATACAATGAAGTCAATGTGAGTACTAAAATAACATAAGTATCATGCAAGAAAATATGACAATATAATATGCCAAACAGATCAGAAAAAAAAAGGTATTAAAAATCTCCCTATTTGCACAAGAGTATCAGTGTTGATAATAAACCTACCTTAATAGATCATTCTCAATGATGTCTAACATGGCCTTGAGCTGACAAAAGATTAGGGCACGGTGAGGAGAGACTACTGCCTCTGCTGCTGACCCTCCTCCTCCACCTATACCACAGTCCAGCAGCAATTGTCTTAGAAAATACAACACAACCATTAATTCAATTAGTTACAATGATGTACAGGCACTCCTCTGTATCTGAAAAATAAACAACCAAATTTTCACTCATCTGAAGAGCCATTTTTTGCACCAAAACCTTTTTATCTAAATCCATTCCCATTTCTTAAAGAAAAAAAAATCTAATAAAATATTCTTGAACTCTAAACGCTGCTAGACACAAAGAAATGCCTAGACAACTCCTATAAAGTGTGCCTGTATCTAATTTTTTGCTTTAAACCCTTTAACTGAATCAATGTTCCTTTGTATCTAGGAATAACCCTCAATGACCGCTTGACATAAACCCATATGATTCACATGTTACTGAATGTTATCCACATTCTGGTGCAGGTGCTGTGATTCTGTAAGTGTGTAACTATGACTGGATATGTAGTCAGGAGATTGTAATGTCACACTTGATAACCCTGTACAGTATGGCCACTGAACATAACCCCATAAAATCCAGGTTTTACTGTTTTCCGAATTCTGTTGATGCATCTGTTACTGTATAATTTTGACTGGATATGTACTTGGGAGGTAACTAAAGTCACATATGATAACCCTATACAATATAGCCACTGGACAGACACATAAGTCATAACTTAACAGCATATTATGTTATCAAGTGTTATACTGTATTAATTTAAAGGTGTTGTGCTTGTTTGTGTGTAATTAAGACTGATTATATACTGGCAGGTGACAAAATGCCACACACGATAACCCTGTACAGTATGGCCAAAGACATATCCCCACATAACCCATCTGTTATTGAGTGCTATCCAAATTCTGCTGCAGGTGTTGTGTGCTTCTTTACATGTGCAATTATGGCTGGACTTGGGTGGGAGGTGATTAAAGTTACACATGGATAACCCTTTATGGCCACTTGACATAACCCATTTAACCCTTTTGTGGGCACCGGTGTCAAATGACGTTTTTCCGTAGTGTGGCTGCTGGTGTTCGATGCAGCACAACTTGTAGAAGACTGCAAAAATTTGGGGGAAGTGAATGAATGTTTCAGACGTCTTGAGACCGACCTACACTACACTCCACACACCCCATCTGTCTGTTCAACACTTGCTGCTACAATGAGAGGACTTCCGATTATCGCTTGTGCCCATGCCCTCACTCCCTCACACCGCCGCCATCTGCGCACTCGTAGGGGCCTGATCAGTCCTGAAATCAGGTCGAAACTGTTCCTCAGGGGTGGGGAGAGTGACGCCGACAGGACTGGATCCGAGGGGACGCGTGGCGGTAGTGTCGATAAGCCTAGTGGGAAGGAGAGCGGCGAGTGATATGCAACACCACCTGAGGACGAGGACAATGATGACAATTCTTCCGAGAGCAGGGAGGAAGCTCCACCTTCGCGTCGTCGAAGTGTTATGCCACCACCTAAAAAGAAGAGAATGGTGGCGAAACAACTATTTCCTATTAGAAACGAGAAAAAGGAAAGAACATCGGAGGAAGATGTGCCGCAAGTGCAGGTGCACCAAGCTCATCCCATCGTGTTCGCTCCTCCCTCACCACCCCTTCCCACCACCTCACGTGCCCTCTCACCATCGAGCAGTGTTGCACCACTGCATCATGCACCAGGGACATAATCTTTGGAGCCAGGGATACAGTTAGGTCCCTCAACGTGGGTGGTTGCTAAGGCAGTCTGGGCAGCAGTCGGGAGTGCAGGCGTCCCCTTCCTGAGCAGCCTACGCATGGACAGAGACGACAAACTTCAGACCATGGACCTTCACATTCAACAACAGTAACTCAGATAATCGAGACACAGCAGAACTGACGGCGACCAGTTCAGTGCTTAGTTTCTTTCTGTTGCTTTTCAACAAACAACTGATGACGACCACTGCGAAAGAGACCAACTGCTTTTCTCACCAGATCACTACTACTGCAGACCAGACACAGGAAGAGACCTACAGGACATGGCATTGGACTGACGAGACAGTGTCTACCTTGTACGTATTCATGGCATTGACGATGTTGGTGCCCCTGGTGAAGAACATGCTCTTGCTGATTACTGGACAACCAATGTTTTGACACGTGTGGATGCATTCAGCACACACATGGCTCGGAACACGTACCAGAACATCGTACAGTTCCTTCATTTCTCTGATGACACTACCTCAGGCCTAACAGACAGTTTGTGCAAGATCAGGCGAGTTTTAGAGAACCTCAAAGGCAAAATCAAATGCTATTTTGTGGCTTTTTCAAAAGCTTGTGATTGATGAGTAGCTGATGTTGTTCCGGGGCTGTATTTCATTCAGGCAGCACATCCCATTGAAATGTCCTTGTTTTGGCATCAAGATATTTGTACTGTGTGATTGTGATATGGGTGTTGTCCTAAATACAGTAATATACACCGGGGCAATGACCAATATCCCCCAAAAGATTGCCTAGGAATTTCTGGTGCAGTAGTGAAGAAAATGATGGAAGATTATGTGAGTGGAAGACACATACTCTACACAGATAATTGGTACACCTCTCCAGAGTTAGCAATGCAGCTGCTGAATTTCAAAAGGCATTGGCTTGTGTGGCAGTCAGGCCAAACCAACATGGCATGCCATCCTTCTGTGCTGAGCAAGAGAGAGAGAGGCACAGTTCTGTTGCAACACAGCACTGATCTCTGTCCTGTGATGGCAAGACAAGCGTGATGAGCACACAGGTGCTCTCGTCAACACAGGGAAAAAAGATTGCATGACTGGTGAGCATATTCAAAAGCCAAATGCAATCACAGACTACAATCATAACAAGTGCTTGGCTGATAAAAGCAACATGCAGATTTATAGTGTGGAGTGCATTCATTGTTCTGTCAAGTGGTACAAGTAACTCTTTTTTCACTTGGTAGACATGTGCATTTTGAATGTGCATCATTACTACTGCCAGAAAACTGGGAAGACGATCTCTATGCAGAAGTTTGTGCATGACTGTGTGTTTAACATCCTGCAGGAGTACGGTCACCAGTTGTCAGTGCCACAGGAGCGTAAAAGTGTGGTTCGCAGACAAACTTGCTGCAAGGGAATGGGTGGCACAGCACTACCTAGAAGCGATGCCACCACCACCCAGTGAAGGATAAGGGCCGACAAGAGTGGGCGGAGGTGCACAAGCGCAATGCCATGTGTGTGCAACAACTGAAAGGCAGCAGTGAGAGAGAAAGCTCACCATCAGGCAATGCCACTCATGTAAGGTGCCTCTCTGTCCTCCCTGAGTATCATTCATTTGGAAACTACTGAGTGAACAAAGGAAATGTAGCTAAAAAGAACCATATTATTGTAAAAGTGACTCTGTACACAACTTGGTTTACGACAGTGATTTTATCTATATAACTAAGGAATTGCGATAGTGTAAGACAGAAGTAAGTGTTAGTATAAGTAAGGAAAAGTATGTAAGTAGAAATGAGAGTGAGTGTGTTTTCCAGGCAACGACTTCTTATCAAAGTTTACTTTTGACCTGCAAAGGGAGGGCAGAGAGGGGTCAATCTTGGCCTGGCCAAACTTCACAACTCACAACTTGCCTGAGAGGTTAGTATTTATTTTCTTTCCTCCAGTCTTTTCTGTCCACCACCATTTCTTTCCTAGAACTGTTACCTTCTTATGTTACTCTTGTATTTGCTGGTGAAGTAGTCATAATCAATGCTGAATGCTGTAACTGAAGAAATTTAAGAGTGCAGCACACCCAAATGCTTTCGCCACAACTGACTGTGCTAACTTCTGTCATTATCATCTTTTGACCATGCAAAATTTGCCTCAGCCACATATCTACACCCATTATCTGGACCCAGGCAGAAAATATCATCTTCCTCCTCCATTGCTACACATACACACAACCACCCTGTTTACGATTATAAATACATACATGCATAAACCAAAAAAAAATTCTTGAAAATGTGAAAAATACCATTCCTTGGCTATCTTTACCTATTTGCTCAGGACTGTTGTACTGGTTTGGATCATTTTACATATTTTTTACCTTACCCTAGCATTACAGCAACGCTTGCTGTGTTCACATGATGTTCTGGTAGATGGAAAGGCATCCCTTCCCTTCACACTAATCATCTCCGGCGAGGTGCGAATCGCGGGTCATCTTGCATTTCAACCCTCACTTGGCAGCCTGTACACTCAAGGAATGACCTTTATCTTGTTTAGGTGTAAAGACAGAATCTCTCGCCTCTCTTTACCCACAAATTCCACCACCCAGACTACAAAAATAAGTTGATACTACCATAAACACAAACACAGAGAAATGCAAAATACTTGTAAATTCATGTGGAGTGACATGGAGGGACAGGTTGACGAACAAAGATGTGAAAGAACGTTGTGGGGGTGGATGTGGATGTGATTGAGAAAATTAGGAGAAATACACTGAGGTGGTTTGGACATGTGGAGAGAATGGAGAATGAAATACTGACTACAAGGGTGCATGTGGGTGAAGTGGAGGGAGGGAGGGGGAGGGGGAGACCGAGGATGAGGTGGAGGGATGGAGTGAAGGAGGGGGGAGTGAGCTGGGGAGAAGGCAGTCAAATGGTGGGTGACAGAGCAACTTGGAGGTTTGTCTGCAGCCGCTCTTTCAGGATTAGGGCATCGGGCTATAGATAGATAGACTTTCTTTCTTTTTTAAAAATTGAACATCACATATTATGTACTGAAATAGTTCAAAAAACACACATCTTGTCATTTCACACCATTTCAGCACCACCTAACAATGCTTAAAAAAAAAAAAAAAAAAAAACTGCGATGCTGTGTCACTGCTATACCTAGGTGTGACCGATATCATCTGCGTAAATCTGCGCAAATTCCGCACTCCACTGCATGGCTCAGGATGGGTCTGGAGAGCTCAAATTTGCACTGCCAGGTGCATCTGACATTCCTCTTCAAGTCATTCCTCTTCAAGTGAGGGGGG
>JAGKTI010002866.1:9204-38180 GCA_018397915.1 Birgus latro
TAAAAGTTTTAGGAGAGATATTTAGTCAATCGACTTTGTGGTTGACCGAAAGCGCATATTGTCCCAATGGACGACCGGCTTGACTTACTAGAGACCCTGTAGTCTCTCTAATACCGATTAACTCAAGTTACCACAATGAATCATTTACCTTGTGAGTTTTTCGAACTACTGGGGCTTGGAATATCCTGCATTAATCCAGACTGACATGGTGCCCTTAAATGATTAATCATCTTGATCCTACAGCAAAGCAAAAATGGCGACTCAAACAAATTCGTCGAGTACTTGGCTGAACAAAATATTTTCGCAAATTACTCAATCTACGACTTTCCCTCTACTTTTGCCTCTGTACAAACTACATGTTCTAGTTTAACAACTACACATTAGAATAAATACTATATACAAAAATACTAACCACGGTTTGCGATTCACGACTCAGTATCCCCCACCGTCCAGCGCTGAAATGGTAATGACGTGGCACGCTGCCTCCTTCCCGGCCGAACGGCCAGACGTATGATCAAACTGAGACACCCATCTTATTCTTATTTTATGCTACTTCTCCTGCAGTTTCTTTATAAACTAAATAATTACTCCTCGTTCAAGAGCACTACAGTGATATTTAAGATAAGAATAACGATACCAAATACAAGGTTTTCCGGCATCATTCCAACCACCCGACATATGACGAATACTTGCCAGACACACCTTATTCTCATTCTGTTCTACTTGCTGTGCATTTGAAATGTCAGTCTAATAGTTACTGATTACTTAATAGCGTCAGAGATATATATCAAAGAAGAAGAACGACAACTAATGGACACTCTAGCAACGTTGTGTGCTGTATGAAATTTTTCCGCCATCACATCCCTTTACATTTTTTCTTTTTCATTTAATATCAGCTGAATGATTACAGTAGACTGCTCACTGAACAGCATCACCGTGAAACATAAATATGAATACGGTAATTAGTACGCCATTTGAAAATTCTATGTTCATTAGCGCAAACTGTCCCAAGGGCTCGTTTCCCCGTGATCTTAGGAATTTATATCATTCCTCTCTCCCTGCATTATTTTTGTATATGGCGCATTATTATTCACTTGTAAGGATTAAGCCTGTGCAGGTTTATATCCAAGGGATGGTTGAGGTTTATTGCTCACGTAATTCAATCAGGGATGAGTGAGGCTAGTCAATGTCAGGACCAACTTGCCTAACCCCGGGCTTCTATGCTCCTAATGGGGCCACACGAACGGATGATATGATGACTGCATTTATGGAATCTGTATCGATGCTGCAAACATAAGATAGGCAAGAGAAAAGTAATGGGTAATCTACAAATTAAATCGCTAAACAAGAGACAGGCTACAAAGATAAAAGATTTCCTTCTCCAGTTCTTAGGCTACAAGGTAGCGTAAGCTAACGAGAAGGGGATCCCACGTTTCTCACATCAAAGTTCAGCAATTATTCAGAGTAATGTACAATTTGTAATAAATGAATAAGCAACATTCGGATGATGTCACTATGTATTCCTTGCACTCTTAATTGGCCTGTATTTGTAATTTCCATCTTGAACACTGAGTCCCATGTCGCTCTGTCCTCCGCCATTTCACTGCCCTGCTCCCAGCTCACGCCCCTCTCTCTCATATACCTCTCCACTCCATCTCATCCTCGGTCACCCCCTCCCCCCCCCACTCACATACTCTCCTCGTCAGTCTCTCACTCTCCATCCTCTCCAGATGGCCAAACCACCTCAATGTGTTTCTGCTAACGCTTCCTGTCTCATCCACACCACAACGCTCCTTCACTTCATCATTTGTCAGTTGTCTCTCCATATGACTCCACAAACTCCTTTCAACTCATTTCCACTGCTCTCACTCTGGACTTCTGTCCCTCCAGCAGGGTCTAAGTTTCACTTCCATATGTTACAGTTGATATCACAATACTGTCATGTAGCAGCTTTTTCACTTCCATGTTCACTTACCTGTTCCTTATCACTGCTTTCAACGAACCAGCAACCTTTCTTCCCTGCTGCAATCTTTCCAGCACTTCAACCTCTAAACTTCCATCCTTACTCATCACACTACCCAAGTACTTAAATGAACTCACATTCACCATATCCTGCCCATCCAATCTCACTGTACATTCACTGACTTCACTTCTCTTGAATACTATCACTTTACTCTTCCCTATATTCACCTTTAGATTCCATTTCTTACACACTCTCCCAAATTCATCTACCAAGCCTTGCAGCTCCCCTTCGTCTTACTTAACAACACAGTATCACCTGCAAACAACAGTACAGAGTTCCCAAACACTGCCCTCTCTCACTTGGGCCACTCCAACATCCACTGCCCGACCTTGTATCTCTTTTATAACCCCATCCCTATACAGACTGAACAACCACGGAGACATGACACATCCTTGTTTCAATCCAACCCTCAAATGGAAAAATTCACTCAGTTCACCATCCACACGCACTGCAGCCTCAGCACCCTCATACTTACTCTTCACGGCCTTCAGAAACTTCCCATCTACTCCATATATTCTTAATACCTTCCACAATTCTTGTCCATCCACCCTGTCATATGCTTTCTCCAAATCCATGAAGGCTGCTTACAACTCCTTTCCCTTCTCTAGAAAGTTTTCCACTAAAGATCTAAGAATATCTGATCTACACAACCTCTTCCCTTCCTAAAACCTTCCTGTTGTTCTCCAACTAATTCCTCTGTTATTTCCCTTACTCTGTCAATAAGTATCCTACCATATACTTTTCCTATTACACTAAGAAGGCAAATGCCCTTATGATCACCGCACACTTCTTTTTCCCCTTTTCCTTTGTACAGGGGAATAATTACACCTGACTTCCAATCCTCCGGGACTCTACCTTCTTCCCAGGAAAATCTGCACACCTTCTATATACGAGATGTATGTTTTAACTGGTATCCACAACACATGGTCTCCATACTTTGTTAAAACTAGGCAGAAGCCCTAAAAAGAATTGCAGTTGGTAGACCACTAGTGCACTAACTATAAAACTGGTAAGATATAACTTGAAAGTAGACTTGTTTTACCTTTTCTCTCCTCCAGGTACTGTAGTCCATACCATGCAGCGCCACTGAATTTAAACGCAAGGCCAACGTGCGACGGACGGACTTAATCTGCAAGATTGTTTGGCTGTTTGTACATTGGTAAATAAAAATGTAGCAACTTTCTATCTTGGCTTGCCCTAAAGATATGGAAAAAAAAAAATCGGTGAGACTTGGTTAATATTTCATGTTACTAATCCATATACACGTAAAGTTTATTAACGATGAAAATGCCATGCGAGCCGCACGCTCGGATTCCTTGCCCGACTGACCGGCATTTATGTTGTCCTTTCTCTCTCTGGTGCTGGTGTTATAAATACTGACGAAAGCATAATTAATATAAGTAGGTGATGAAAGAAGTATGATGCTTACAGTCAATGTTTATATGGGAATTTTAACAGTAGAATATACTATATTGCAGCAATAGCCTATTGAGCGACAGGACCTGATGATTACTTTATATTCAATACTAGTTTCCTCATGGCTACACTTTTACTACTAAGCTGTTTTTTTTTAATGTGTTTTTGTGTTCTTCATTAATCTTCTTGCAGTAGAAATGCAAGCGAGCACTGAGAAACTTACTTAGAAGCTTGTGTTTGAGGTTGTGACAAGTAGGAATATCATAACCTTTGGTTAGGTTTACTGCTTCATCCATCAGCGTTTTCTTAAGCTTATTCTTTCCTATCAAATCACACGGACTTTTACTGATCAGCTCTATTTTAAGCAGCATTTCATATGCTTTATCTGACACACCAATAAGACCTCCTTCTTTGTATTCTTTGAGTAAAGTGAGGTCTGCTGCTTTATGAGCTGTCTGATGGGGTGATGCTATTTGTATTACACATCTCAAGCACTCATCACAGGTGGTCTCCGTGTTTTTTTACGCTGTGAACACAGTAGCCTATAAGACTGTACAAAGAATCACTCTTTGTCAATGACAAATTCCTCCTGAACTTCATCTGTGAAATGAGAGGTAAACGAGAGTACCTATATGGGTACTCTGGACCTCTTAGAAACCTGTAACATTCACAGACGGGTGACTGAAGAATCATGTAGGTACCCGTCCACGTAAGAATATACATAAAATGCATATAGTACACGTATACCCGTCCACGTAAGAATATACATAAAATGCATATAGTACACGTATACAGCACACGGAAAAGAAGACACGATGCACGTATTGTCACAACACACGAAATAATAAGAGTATATGTAGAATTCACATCAAAAGATATGTACGGATAATGCACGTAATAATACGCGTAAAAACACGACATACTCTAATATAAAAAACACGAAAAATAAGCGACATACACATGAGCATAGCATTCGAGATACCTATGTATTAAGATGGCACTACTATTTCGTGAATAATACTTTTTTCCACGTAGTCATAATATATTGTACAACACACAGAACATGAAGTATAATAATATATATGCAAAATCGCACATAACAATAAACAACTATTATGAACATAGTATGAAAATACCGTGACTGATTTGTGAATCATCAAACAAATGCATTCCCAATGATTCACCCGTCCTGATGCTCTGATCTCCTTCAGTATTTCCCTCTTACACTGACAGTTGTTATATTTCTACAGCAAAGAGGAACAACCTTCCAGCAAACTGCATGAAAACATTCATTAAGCATACCTCACATAAGACTGATGTGGAAGTTGGCTCCCACCCCAGACGATTTACTTTATTCCTCCATAATTTCCTTCTTTCTGGATTAGATGGAAATGTGAACACTTTAAACCCTTCCTCCGGTCGATTGCTGCACCCATAAGTAGAACAGCCTCGCATCACACCCACCCACAACAACATCAAATCATGAACTAAGGCGAAGGCGGGAGTCTCACTCAAGTTGCGCGCGCGATTTTGGCAGGAACATGGCGTTCATCAGCGGAGCGTCCGTTACCCCCTATGTCGCTACTCTCTGTATGTAGGTACTCTACCCTTTCACACAGACGAAACTTTCGTCTTTTTAAGCTGAAGCCGTTGATTCGATCCCGATGGTGCACCACGTGGACTTGCACCCTCACCACCCTGGCTCATACACACACCATTGCCAGTAAACCTTCACCCGCAGCAACATATGCATCATGTCAGCCTTGCAATTGCGCTACAAGCTACGTGCCTTTTATAATGCAATATGGGCTGCGTTCTGGTTCTGCAACCACATCGTTAGCAGCCGCTCCATTTACTCCATCACATCATCATGGGAGGAGTTGCCTGCATTCGCGCAGTGGATGCAATGGCTGCTGCCGTCTTTCACGTATGGAGGACGAGAGGTTAAAGGCATGGCACAGGCTGGACAAGCGCTCACCACGGTCGTGACAATTCTCAACTTCCAGTTTCGTGGCTAGTAATGGCCAATAGGCACACAAGCATGCCTGGTGGGCATAGCGCTTGCAGAGGTAAGGATGCACTTAGGAGGCGTTACGTTACATGCATTTTGAACTTGTAGCACAACACTAGAGAACAACAAAACTAAGTGACAGGCACACATGAGAGTGCTTCAGATGTCCATGGCGGCGGAGTAGCGTAGCGAAGTGGAAAGGAGAAGGGGGAAGGGGATGCTAGGCCTCCGGGGCTTGGAAGCTCCTCCCACACACCTCAACGTCACGGCACTGCTGAGTCTGGCGGGAAACTGCGAGCTCTTCAAATGTTCCACTCGCGCCAAATCATTTTCTCGCAACGTCATATTTTCTTGCTCGAATCACAGAATTTGGGTCAAAATAATCCATTTATCTGTGACTTTGACTTATGACTTATCTACACCATACTGAATCACTTCTTACCATTCCCACACACAATGTATCTCCCAAGTTTATGTTGATCGGGCATTGGCCGCATTGACAATGTTTTTCGCACCTTTAACTAAAATCATGCGCTGGGTCTAAATAATCCATTAATCTGTGATTTTGATCTATGACTTATCTACACCAAACTGAATCACTTCTTACCGTCCCCACACACAATGTACCTTCCAAGTTTCATTAATGTTGGTTAGGGCATTGACAGTGTTTTTCGCACCTTTAACTAAAACCATGCGCAAAACTTGAGTCAGCTTTTCATCCCCCCACAAAATTTATATCAGGTTTAGTCCAAACTGGATCATACATTAATACCCATTCCCGTCCCGGAAAGGCTCGGGGACGGGTATTATTTTCACTCGGGTTGTCTCTGTCTGTTAACTTTACGCGAAAACTACTGGTGCGATTTTCACTAAAATTACAGGGATGATGGGCAATGACCTGATCACCTGATTAAATCTGGGGCAAGGCCCAGGCTGTAACCCTCCCCCCCACCAAAAAAAAATGCCATAACTCCTTTCAAATTCGTCATATCGACATGAAACGAAAAGCTAAAGGTGCATATTTCAAATCTACATCCTATAACATACCTCGTTACATCATGGGGGTGACTCACCCCCTGGTTAGCGGTAGGTCAATGTTGGTGGGTCGGACCTAAAATTCCAAATGGGAATAAAATCGTCAATTTTCACCCGATTTACTCCAAATTTGACATGTGACATCCTGTTGTGTATATATTTTGGTACTAAAACGACTGCCAGAAGCGGGTTTGCTGTCCCTTGGCACAGCTTCATGTTGAGTTTGAGCATAGAAATCAAACTGTACTTGTTCCCAAACCCACACACATTAAACCAAATCATATAAGGCATTGATGAGAAATTTTTAGTATCCAGAACTTTTTATCTTGACCCATAAATTATCCTTTGATAAGCACCAAAATCAAATCACATTTTCCTAGACACACATAATGTGTATCAATGTGCACCATATTTTCAGCACCAAGAACTTTGCCCTTGACCTGTGACCTTAACCTTCAGTCCACCAAAATCAAATACTTTCCAGACCCATACACAATATTTACCAATTTTTATCTAAATTGGAAATATTCAGAGCAGTAATGCCACAGCCAGACTTTGACCATGATTTTCGACCTAGACGTTTGATCTGGACCAAAACTAATTTGCCTCTTCCCATCCTTGTATACTATGTACAGTATATTAGTTTTATCCAAATCAGATCAGGAATTTGTTGAATATTTTCCACGCCCATATTTCCCAAGCCCATGGTGTTGACTTCTGATTGACATACACCAAAACTGAACAACTTCTTATCCATACATACATTGTACATGATGTGTGAAAAGTACAATTAAATCAAGATCAAACATTCTTAATGTAAAATCGGCCAGATCACGATAGGTATGTCATTGGTGTTGCTAAAAATAGCATACCCTGTCACTTGCATGTGAGCAGCTGCCTCATCCATCCTGTGTGACCCTTCCAGTTTTTTTACATGCTACAGACACTGGAACACTCTATCTATTGTCAGACGCCACAACCCCGTAAAGGGTGGCCATTTTGTCTTTTTGAGTTAGTTTTATGGGAAGGGGCACTATCCCTCTGCCATCCCATTTGTTGACACATAGGGAACACATATGGGTTGATTATATGGTTACCATCCAGCATTGGAAATAGTTTCCTCGCTTACAGGAAACAAACAGGCTTGTTACTCAATGTAAGACACCAAAAAATTAAAGAACAGCAATAAGAAGTGACAGGAAAGATGGGAGAAATAGAGAGAGATGAGTACAGACACAGACAATGAATGATAACGGTGAAGGAAGAAGTAGGCAGCACTACATCAACTGAGTAGATGATGGTAACCACCACTTACCACTACTATAACAATCACAGAAAGCAAATATTCTCAAGTGATCTTGCACTGGTCAGTTTATTTTATGCTACTACCAAGTTTTATACAACAACAACTACTGTACTAATTTCTCTTTTATCACAAACTGCAACTACAAAGGCTGTCCAATGATACAGCTGCAGTATTAAATCATTTATTATTATCATTATCACTATTATAGTTATACTCGAGTCCGGGGAGAATACGAGACATATATACAATGCGTGATGACTCAGCGATTCCCTCCATTATGTACAAAGCAAAACAAATACATTGAACCAGTCTTACAAAAGTCAACATGAGGCACAGAATTACTAGTTTATATATTATTTTTTTTTTGTAAAGTGACTGAGGAGGAACGCAGTGGTGAGAATGTGGGTTTACAGGTGAGTGGGGAGAAAGGGAGAGATGGAGATAGGAAGGAAGCTACTAAAGGCAACTACAGGTAGTCCTCATTAAGTCAAGGGTGACTTCAATAAAGAACAACTTTTCCTATTTAACTGGTATTATAAACTGGGGAAACTGGCAAATCAGCCTTATAGGAAGGGAAAAGTTTAACTTAAATAGATAATATTTTTGTAATTGTTAGGTTTATGACAAAAATATATTTAAAAAAGGTGACCTACAGGAGGACTTGCTGTAGTATCTATTACTTTACTTTTCACTCTCCCTTCTTACTATCAAAACTGAAAGGATGGGGGGTGAGAGATGAGATGAGAAGAGATGAAAAGGGGTATACAGTACTTTGTCCTTAACTCTAGTTTCCCTCTCCATTCACATCTCTCATTACTCCCCTCAGACCAGCAGGGAAGAGGGAGGGAAAGAAAGGCCAATATCTCTCTTTCCCTATATAAATACCTATTATTCCTATCTCCAATACTCCCTCAGTCTTCCCCACATTTCTACTTCTCCCTCCCTATTGGATTCTTTTGCCATACATAACTACACCTCCTGTTCAAGATTAGAGAACAGCCAATTCTATATTAAACCATTTAAGGTGAAGGAGCTTGAAGCTAAACTACCACAATTCAGTAAGTTAATGGGTAGATGTCAGCCTGCTTCCTTTGATCTGCTGCTTGACAAAAAAAGTCACCTATGGGATTCAAACTTGGGTGTTAAGGCTGTCATTCCGACTGGGGTGCTCTGGCCACAAATCCGCCAGATTATCCTTTCTGCCAGATTATCCTTCCCCAAGAACCCATCCACAAGCCCAAGTCCCTCTCTCTCTCCCTCCCTCCTGCCTCTAATATATTGAGCAAGGGGCAAGAATTACTATTAAAATGGATAAATGAAATTGCACTGTTAAGTACGTTATTCTCTACAAAGGGTACTTGTTCCTCTTTCCTTGCGTTGGGTCATGAGATGTGTTGTCAGCTGTGAGCTGTAATAAATGTCTGATATATTTACTGCACTGTGCATTGACAAGTGCCATATGTAAGATGGACATATATCCTCTTCAATCTGGTGACATGCTGTACATCCCATTTTATTTCTGCTTTCTCCAGACAAATTTGTTCATGTCAGGAGACACTTAAAACAGGAGAGGGTTAGATATAGCTTTAATAAACCCTTCACTCAAAAAGGTTAGTCCTAAAATTAACTGAAACTGTTGGATACAAGAATATAACAAATGTAATCAGACTGAAGAGGTTAATGTGATCAGAATTAAAGTCAGCAACCAAGAGGCATCAACTGTGTCATATAACCTGAAAGATGGATCAGCAACAAGACACTTTCTGTATAGCTATGGTATATCAGCAGTTAAATACATCAGACTATTGATACAGCATCTAAAAATGAACTACATAATATATCAACCCTAAGCTATACATTTCCACTTCGTCATCTCTCCATAAGATTATGGAAATGAGGAATAAGGCTGAGACATAAATATAAAATGGCTTTGCACTACTGGAATTTCCCACATCTTAAAAGTAATGCTTATATCACGAAAACGGCACAATTCAGGGCGATCCTTTGTACAGCAGTGAGGCCACAGTGTTAATTTTCTGGAATTCTTTATCTCTTACTGGTTGTTTTCAAACTCATCTGTGTTGTTAGTGAAGCAAGGGAGGAACCAAATCAGTAAGATGTCACTCGGGTCACAGCTTGAAGGAAACTACAGGAAAAGTTTGCTTTCCTTCACTGCTTGGATTGGGCCCTAACACTGGCCATGACTTTGTGTATACATTGTCAATTTCATGCATGTGTGTGTGTGTGTGTGTGTGTATGTGCCCAAGTTGTGGCCATTGCAGTATGCCTCTGCCTCTTGATGAAACTTGTAGTCTACTAACAACATAATACTGTAGCAGAAAAAAATAAATAAATAAAATTTAAAAAGTAACTATTATCCCCATTATTACTGAAACCAAACAATTACACTCCAATATCATAATACAACAGTGAACACATTTTCATAAGACTTCTAATTCCCTGATATATTTTTGTTGCTACCCTGCTTAGCTACATGCAAGATTTGTCAAAACACATGATCATCGTGGATACACTTCTCCATCCATGTCAAATAATGGCCACTGTAACTCACTAGATATGTAGGAAAAAAAAAAAAATCATTATGAAGGCCAATGTCAGTCTTCTTGCAACCAACATATCTGCCTGAGTTGCATCCAGCGGTGAAAGATCTTTAAGCAAAGTAGCTGTGCTAAATTTTTTCAGACTTTTCAGTGTTCATGTTTTGGCTTTCTTCAATCGTTGTGGTTAAACACATGAATCCCCAGGTTTTTAAATTTCCATTCTGGCGGCAATAGCACACATCAGGCTAGATACTGCTAAGACTAATGGGGCTTGTCTCTAGGGGAGGGTGCCGGCATATCACATGTGTTGTAACATACTAGTGCGCCACTACAAAATAGTTGACTACAACTTAACCTCTTTTTTTTTTTTTTTAAGTTTTAGTTATTGTTATGTTTTTCCTCATTTCCTCACTTTCCTTGCACTATGTATGGAAGAGATCAGGCTTTAGAACTTTGCAGGAAAGGCATTTAATTACCCGAAAAGCTATGATAATTGATATAACAACCATCACAATGTGTTCCTTCAATTCCCTGTCTCTCTCATTACATGATCTTATGGATATCATACTGTTTCTGAAGAGATTAAACAGAGGCCAAGTTTGGTAGTTTCAGCAAAGTATGGATCGTCCTTCCAAAGTTTAGTTTTCACCACTGCCAACTTATCCATTTACTTTTTCAGTCTCTTGTAGTTCCTTCACAGTACATTTTCATTCAGAAAAGCAGCACTTTTAATAGCACTAACATTTCCATTCTACTATCTTTACCCTTTGACTCTGTTCTGCACCTATTATCTTATTTCATATTCACTTCTTTTCCTCCCTGATCTCAATAATTCCCTAATTACTCATCTGTTGTTTCTACTCAATAACTTCATCTTTCTTCTCCACAGTTGCTTAATTTGTATGCTTGAGCCTATTTAACTACATGATGCATTTACTTATATCTGAAATCTCTATAGTCTGCTTTCTCCCAAAATGTATAAATATCGTAAAGTTGTCTAGTTACCTATCTAAGCTTTAATTTTGCTTGCTGGGCTTTCTCCTCCGGTTAAGCTGAAATAATAATGAATCATCTGTAATCAATATACAGTAATCATGTGTTCTAAATCAATTTAATGAAACTCACTCTCTTTGCATTTCTTGCACACATTGCTCACTGCCCTTTAAAACCTCACCCAGCACTAAAGAATTCAGGTGATCCTAAAATTCAGTCTTGCTTGCTTGCTTCTTAATTATCCTAAACCCTCCTCATTTTCTTGCTCTATGGAATACAAATGAACTTACAGCATATATTACTTATTGCACTCAGTGGTTCTTTACCTAATTATCCACTTAAGAACACACTCCTTATCCACCTAGTCACTTAACCAAACACCAAGCTCAACTTAACCGCACACGGTACCAATCTATTCCTAGTCAGCTTATTCACTATCTTTCGGCCAAAACTGCCAAACCACTGTAGCACTACGGTTGGCCTCTTCTGTACTCATGTCAGCCAAACGTTTTCTGCCCAGCCAGATCAGCCTTTAAATCACCCAGTGATGGGAATAACCTCTGGCTGCATTGGCTGATCAGAACCATCCATTACAAACTGTTCTTTGTTTTCTTCCCCTGTTAGTGATTTAGCTGAACCTTTCCCATCCTCTGTTTGACCATCCATAATGTCTTCACTCTTGGCTGAATCATCTGAACCTTCTTTACTTCCTTCATTCATTTGCTTGACCTCATTCCCTTCGCTATCTCCATTAGTTTGCTTACACTCTTCACCCAGGCTGTCTTGGCTTCCGCTTGCATCCGGGGTGTTGGCTGAACCATCAGCTGAGGATTTGGAGAGGGTGGACTCTGAGTGTGCCAAAGTGGAGGCCAGCTGGCTTACTGTTGCTGCCTGGAGACTACCTGGCTCCATGTCCACTTTGAGAGAGGAAGAGAGAAAGTTAATTATGGGATGTTTGTGATTAACATAAAATTACTAAGTACAATATTTTATTTAAATGCTTCACTTACTGTATCTAGAACTGATAATGGTTATCTGACTTCCATTTTAAAGCATGTACAAGCAAACTTTCACCCCCCCCCATGAGGATGGTTTTGCATATGTATGGTGTAGATGGTAAGCTGCTAGGTGCCATTAAGTGTTTTTATGATGGTAGTGAGGCATGTATAAGGGTAAATGAGCATCTAAGTAAATGCTTCATGATCAATGTGCATGTGTGACGAGGTTGTGTGATGTTCCCATGGCTATTCAATACATATACTGTATATATATGAACAGGGTGATGGCAGAAGTAAAAACACGAGTAATGGGGGGAGGGATGGCATTGGTAATGAGTGGTATCTCTAAAATTTGCAGTATGTTGATGATGTAGTACTGCTTTCCAATACCAGTAGACTTGTGCTGAGGTTTGTAGATGTCTGTGAGCATCGTGCCTTGAGAGTAAATGTAGAAAGGAGTAAAGTGATGGTTACTGAGAGAGAAGATGACTCCCAGTGTGATGCTGCAGTAACTGGAGAGAGACTGGAATTGATGAGAGAGTTCAAATACCTGGGTATGGTGATAGAACAGAGAGGAAAATGTGCAAAAGAAGTGCAAAGTAGAGTGACACAAGGAAGGAAAGTAGCTGGTGCTATGAAGGCCTTGATAACAAGCAGAGGGTTGTTGCTGAAGTGCGAGGCTTACACGAAGGAGTTTTAGTGCCAACTTTAACATATGGTGTGGCAGGAAAATGAAAAGTCAGGAGTAAAAGCAGTGGAGATAGGACTGTTGAGCAACGTATGTGGAGTACAGAGAGTGGACAGGATATGGAATAATATGATTCATAAAAGATGAGGAGTAAGGAAGTCAGTGGACATCAGAATCGAAAAGTGTACTGAGATGGTATGGTCATGTGGAGAGAATGGATAACAACAGAGTGGTGAAAAAGGTATATCTGAGCATATTTGAAGGAGGGAGGAGGCGAGGTAGCTCAAGAAGAAGGTGGAGAGATATGGTGAAGTTTGATGAAGAGAGGTATGGATGTTGGTGAGGCTAAGGGACTGACAAGAGATCATGCTGACTGGATGAGTTTTGTAAGGAGAAGCACAGGCCATGGGATTTGGCACCCTTTTTAGCGTGACAATGTTCAAATTGGCTCTATTGGATACGTATACAGTATATGAAACTAGAGTACATGACGAAACCTTGTGGCCTATCAGATAGAACCAGAATTCTGTGGATATGAATGATGAGTGAATGGAAGCGTGACCCACTGGATTGGGCAAACTTTGGCGGTCTGGACGCTGCTACTCATCACCCCGCCCTAGGGTAGGAATGGAGGTCCAGATGATGACTGCCTTTCCTGGTGGTTGTGGCACATTTAGGAATTTTACTGACTGATGCCAAATATTTTCCAATAAATAAAATACTGTACAAGTTCCTTTACGAAGCCATGTCAGTTGTCAAAACTAACCCCTCTACTACTGTCACCTCATGATGGTTATACTTAGGGGGGGGAGGGGGGAATCATACTGAAGGTTAGTGAAGGCTGTATCTCTCTCTCTCTCTTACAAACACACACACTCTCTCTCTCTCTCTCTCTCTTTCTCTCGAGGAAGTTCACAGGANTTTTCCAATAAATAAAATACTGTACAAGTTCCTTTACGAAGCCATGTCAGTTGTCAAAACTAACCCCTCTACTACTGCCACCTCATGATGGTTATACTTAGGGGGGGGGCGGGGGGCATCATCCTGAAGGTTAGTGAAGGCTGTATCTCTCTCTTTCTCTTACAAACACACACACTCTCTCTCTCTCTCTCTCTCTCTTTCTCTCGAGGAAGTTCACAGGATGAGGAGCGCCAAAAGTTTTTTCTTTGAAGACCATCTCCTCTGCCGAGTGATTTGTAGTACTAAAGTCTTTTCTATGCATGATATGAATTTAAATTGCTGAAAACATTTCCTGAGCCCAGGATGGATTTAAATTGTTGAAAGTGTTGCTTTTGCTTTACTACAGTATTTTCCTGTATTTCCTTTATGTCAATGATCACAAAGCATAATTTTTTCTGTATTTCTTTGTTTTTAATCACTAATGATCACAATGATGTCAAAACATTCGTGTACTACATGCTGTCAATTACTGCGATCATTATATTCTCTTCTTGCTTAAGTTAATGTTCCCTTCACGCATCCCTTTACCTGATTCAATCATTCATTCATTCTTAGCACTGGCTGACTGGGAACAGTCTTCTTCATTATGTTCTTTAACTGATGCACATGAGGTAATCAGTGTTAACTGTCATGTTAAGTATAAGCGCCTCTTAATGACCAATATAGATGTCTCCCTAAAAACTACTGTGTCAGGTGGAAATAGTGTTAAGTGAGAGATGTATTCTAGCAAGAAAGATTACATGATACAAAATCACAACCAACTGCAAATACTTTTCAAAATGGATGCTAGGACTGAGTGTATCAGTGTGTATATAGTGTTCAAAGTCCATATGCAAGTTAAAGAAGTAGTGACACTGTATACTGAGTTATGTGTTAGTGTGAGCTGTATCAACCCTGATATTGCAGAGAGCTAATGATGGCATGTTAGGTGAAAAATGTTTCTATATTGATTAACTGCTTTGTAATGAAAACCATGTTAAACGAAGAATTACTGTAAATAAGTTTCATATAACCTGCAGCCACCATTTACATCTCCAAAAATACTGTCCATCTATTTCCATCCAGCCTCTATTGGAACTCTGATTTCTCAACTTCCGCTACTTAATATATCCAGCCATCTTTTTATGGATGCAACACATAAGCACTTCTCTCCACAGGACAATTTCTTTTTGGCCTGCCATTCTTCTCCCATCCTGTCATTCACATATTCCATAAAACTCAGTTCCTCCATTTATCTCCTCACTTTCCACTTATAATTCAAACTGAATTCAGGTTTCAAAATTTCAAGCAGTTTCTAGCACTGCAGTACGATTGTCAATGGGGAAGGGGGAATAAACAATACTCATCCATAGATATAAAACAGGGCAACTTACTACAAGGTTTAAGAACAAGTTCCTTAAGGATGTCTGAGAGAGAGATGATTCCAATAACTCGATCCTTAGCATCAACTACCACCAGTCTATGAACTTCTGCCCGTACAATACGCTCCATGATGGTGCCCAGGGTTTCGTCCAGGGTACAGCGGTGGACTTGCTCAAACCACTCATTGCGATACTCGTTGGCCTTCCTCAGTGTCACATCCAAATTGCTGTAAGTTCCCTCTGCTGCCAGGTTCTATGGAGATGCAGGTAAAGTATCTGTATTAGGATGGTGTTATGAGAGAGGTAAAAACACTCATTCACTCGCCATTCTTGACTCAACCCCACAGGCATGAACATCCAACTGTGTGTTTCACACCACCTGACAGCTCAAGTCAATCCAATGACTATCACTTCCCAGGAAAAAACAGAGGTGCCAAACCCCTGTTATATACTGCTCTGTATTGTATCATTTATAAAGGCTCCAATAAGCTTGAGCGCATCAACTTCGATCACCTAATGACAGCTCTTAACACTGTTCAATCTCTGGCAGTCTCCCTATTCAGTCTCTTATCCCTGAGGTCACTCTCTGTGACCCTAGTTCAGTCCCCCCCTCCCTCATCTTCCTCTCACAACCCTACCCCCAACATTCACTCGCCTTCCACAACCACCTGTCATCTGCCGTCCTCTCAACATGCCCAAACCATCTCAGTCTACCCCTCCTCATCACAACACCAATATATTCCAGTCCCATCCTTCCTCTCAACTTCTCCATCGTAAACCAAGCCCTTCCAGGCTTCGCATTCAAGGACACACTACACATCCATTCAATCACTGTCATTTCTGTCCATGTGAGCTTACAAATATCCACTTCCTTTAATGGCCAGGTCTCACTACCATACAACATTACACTCCTAACCCGTGCCACATACAGAATTTTTTCCAACCAGCCCAAGCCACAGCTCCTTTACCTCATCAATCTCCATACCCCACAATCATACTCATTTACCATGTGTTATAATCTTCAAGGACTACAATGCTCCCTCTCACCTTCAAATTTGCTAAGATACTGTATACTCTTCTCACCACTCTACTCACACCTATTCTTTCCACATGACCAATGCCTTCTAATCACTGCCTATCTATTGCCAGACGCCTTAATCCCGTATGGGGTGGCCACAAGCAAATCGCCTCCATGTTGACCTGGCCCCTGCCATTTCACTGCCCCCCCCCCTTCATATACCTCTCCACTCCATCCCTCCCTCTCATCCTCGCCCTCCCCCTCCCTCTCACCCCCTCTACTTCACTCACACTCTCCTCGTTAGCTCTCAATCTTTTCCACATGGCCAAACCACCTCAACGTACTTCTCTATGTGGTAGGTGGGGGCGCTCACCATCCACTCACTCAATGTAGTGCTGCTTTGAGTGTCTGCCCTTTCCTCCCTCTTCTGTCTTTCTTTCCCTATTCCTCCCTCTTCTGTCTTTCTTTCCCTCATTCCTCCCTCTTCTGTCTTTCTTTCTTTCATTTTTTCCTCTTCCTTCTGCCTATGGGTGACTCTACACTGAGTGACAAGCCAAATGGTTTCCTGTACACAAGGAAACCATTTACTATGCTGGGTGGTAACCATATAACCAAGTTATAGCACCTGGTGGTTTAGTGGGTAATTAAGGTGCTCCATTCAGACTGAACCAGTGCAGATTTATATATAAGGGGTGGTTGGGGTTTATTGCTCACATAATGCCACTCAGGGATGAGTGAGGCTGGTCACTCTCATCTTCAATGTCAGGGCCAACTTCCCTAGCCCCTGGTTCCTACGTTCCTCTGTGGGGCAACACAGGATTGGATGATGGATGGAGGGCTTTCTATCACATCCACATCCACACCACAACACTCCTTCACTTCCTCATTTAGTCTGTTTCTCCATGTAACTCCACATGCTCCTCTCAAATAACTCATTTCCACTGCTCTCACTCTTTACTTGTGTCCTTCCCTCAAGATCCAAGCTTCGCTTCCATATGTTAGAGCCGGTATCTCAATATTGTACTGTTATGCAGCAACTTTTTTACTTCCAAACTCACTTCCTTATTTCTTATCACTGCTTTCAAAGAACCAGCAACCTTTCTTCCTTGTTGTGCCCTTTCATGCACTTCATCCTCCAAACTTCCATCCACACTCGTCACACTACCCAAGTACTTAAATGCACTCACACATTCCATTTCCTCATCATCCAACCTCACTGTACATTCAGTGACTTCACTTCTCTCAGAGACCATAAATTAACTCTTCCCTACATTCACCTGTAGAATCCATCTCTTACTCTCCCAAACTCATTCACCAAATCCTGCAATTCCCATTTGTCTTCACTCAACAATATAGTGTCATCTGCAAACAACGGGACAGGAAGTTTCTAAACACTGCCCTCTCTCATTAGGGCCACACCAACATCCACTACTCTGCCTTGTATCTGTTTTATAACCCTTCTAAAACCCAATCCATATAAAGACTGAACAACCATGGGTACATGACATCCCTGTTTCAATCCAACATTCAGACAGAAAAATTCACTCAGTTCACCATCTACACTCACTGCAGCCTTTGCACCCTCGTGCATACTCTTCACAGCATTCAACAGCATCCCATTTACTCCATATATTCTTAACATTTTCCATATTCCTTGTCTATCCACTCTGTCCTATGCTTTCTCTAAATCCATGAAGGCTGCATACAACTTCTTTCCCTTCTCTAGAAACTTTTCCACTAAAGACCTAAGGATGAATACAACTTCTTCCCTTCCTAAAGCCTCCCTGTTCTTCTCCAACTAATTCCTCTGTTATTTCCCTAACTCTGTCAGTAAGTATCCTACCATATACTTTTCCTATTACAATACGAAAACAAATGCCTCTATGATTACCACACATTTCTTTTTCCCTTTCACTCTTCCTCTTGTGTCCACAGACTTCCCTATTCCACATCTTTTACAAACACACTGCCAGTACATATCATACCCACTCTCCACATCACACACATTCATCAACAGCTCAATTTCCACTGCTCACTATCAACAAACAGATAACAGTTCAATACTTTCTTCTTCCTCAACCACATACAGTTCTGGTGCACGAAAGTTATCAGATTTTGTTTAACATTCTTTTCTGACCAACTAAGAACTACTGGTACTTTTTATAACATAAAACATTCATTCACTCATCATCTAATCCTATATTGGCCCAATGAGGAGGACAATAGCCCAGGGCTAGGTAAGTTGGTCCTGACATTTAAGACGAGAGTGACATGCTTCATTCATCCCTGAGTGTCATTATGTGAGCAATTAACTCCAACCACCCCTTGAATATAAACTTGCCCAGGCTCAATCCGACTGGAGCACCGTAATTACCCACTAAACCACTAGTTGCCATAATTTGGTTATATGACTGCCATCCGGCATAGGAAATGGTTTCCTGGCGTACAGTAAACCATTTGGCTTGTCACTCAGTGTAGAGTCACCTGTGGAAGAGGAAAGAATGAAGGAAAAATGACAGAACAGGAAGGATGGAAAGGAAGGAAGGAAGAGAGGAAAGAGCAGTCACCCAAGAGCAGCACTACAATGAAAGAGTAGATGATGAGCGTCCCCACCTACCACTAACATAAAACAAAATGCTGTATTTACATTTGCTCAGGAGGATTTCTATCACCTCTTAATTTATTTCTTCATATACATATTTTTTGGTGTTACATCTTTTGAAAACTGACATGATCTGCATAATTAACACAAAAGTAATTCTGCTGAAACCAACTTGCTAGGGAAAGGTGCTCTAAAACTTCCTAAACTAATGAGAATACTGCTCAAAGACTCACAATAACATCAAACTTGGCATAGATGTCCACTAGCTTTCCATCTGCATCAACTATGGGCAGTGCCGAGATGCGGTGCCTAACAAATTTATTGAGCGCCTCAATGATGAGTGTGTCCTGGCTGGCAGTCTCAATATTGTTGTATGTTCCCATGTTCATCTCTCTCAGGGGCTTCTGCAGAATCTGGGGCTTCGGTAGATCATTTATCTGCAAAGAGAAGGCATGGGTTATGGGAACATGGAATTTATTTACCATCATGGGATGTTGGTGGTGTTATCATAGACACACTCAGCCCACTCCCAAGAAGCCCTGGGTTTGATTCCCAGGCTGGCTACAAGACCTTGGTTTAAAGCCATCTTTATCCAACTCTTCATACCCTGAGCTGAAACAGGGATCAGAACTGTAACTTCACGGTTGTAATTTATAGTCTGGAGGAAGGTTGGAATTAAGCAAAAACTGAATGTCTCCCGCAATGACTCATACAACTGATAGGTATTAATCTATAAGCTTTCTTTGTCTTCATCACCACAGTGACCTTTCATCCCACCTAAGGATACAGTGAGGTAGGATTTGGAAACAGAAAAAAGGAAAGAGTATGAAAGTGGGAAAATTAACAACTGCACATCCAGTAAAATGGACCAGACAAATCACTTTACAATACACAATTCTTTTTGCAAGTTCAACATGTTTTTAAAAATCTCTTAATTTTTTTCATATATCTACCTGCTACTGTAAATTTTGGGAATCTGGAAATGAAACTTTAAAGTTGATGGAACTTGTAAATAGGCTTCCCCCTATGAATATATGTCATATATATGTCATCATAACATATGTAATCAGACTGAAGGTGTTAATTAATTCAACTTCACCTCCAAGCTTGAAATACTTAATCCCTTCAGCCTCATGATATAATTTATATTTTATTCTTGCTACAGGCAATTTTACTGTTTCCAAGAGACTTCAAACTGAAGGATTAGACAAAGCCTTCATTAACCCTCATAACTATGGCACTTGTGTAAAATGAGTAAAGCTGTACTGTGTTTGGTATGAAAAAAATAAAAAATATATACATATCTATCACCTGACTAAATAGGTCAGATGATGTACACAATACACTCAATCCTTGACTAACACGCGGTTGAGTAACACGTTTTTGTTCTGATGTGGTCAGCATAACGAGAAAAATCATGTCAAAATGCGGAAAAACTCAAGCTCATGTGGGAATTCATCTGGCCTGGTGACAAAATTTGAAAGTCGCGCGCAATGATGTCACCTTCTAGACTTTGGGTGCTTTTCCTTGGTGCATATTTCCATTCTGTAAGGGTATTTGTCTCAATTCCATTGCCAGCCACCTCAGCCAAGCAGTCCTACTGGGATAGGTTAGGTTAGATGACATTAATGAGCGAAATTTTGCCTGGAAAACACACTGAGCATACTCGAGAAAAAATTACGATTAGGTTTTAAACGACATGGCGAGTGTCATTCCTGGATGAAGGTTCCCGGTGGTTACAACTGAAATGTGCTTCCTGGGCGCACTCATGGGCAAATGGTTAGACAAAAATTTATGGGTTTCATAGTTTCAGGGGACGAAATGGAAGGAAAATATATGCTAATCAGACAGAGAGAGAGAGAGAGAGAGAGAGAGAGAAAAAAACACTTTCATCCATATGTTCTCGTAAGTTAAGGTTCAGTTCCACGTTCTTCGTTCAATTTCATGCTTCCCAACACATTTCGAACCACCTGGGCATATGGTTATCAGTCTTTTCTCGTGCCTCACTTAGCTCTTCCCCACACTCATAATAGGTTTTACAGTTTTAAAGTACGAAGTGGAACGAAAATGTTTGCCAAAAAGAGAAAAAAATTACTTTCATCCATGTGTTCTTGTAAATTAGCATTCAGTTCCACATTCTTCATTCTATATTGTGCTTCCCAACACATTTCCAGCTGACTGAGCATACAGTTATCAGTCCTTTTTCGCTCCTCACTTCACACTCATAATAGGTTTCGCAGTTTTAAGAGGCGAAATGAAACGAAAATGTTTGCTAATTTGAAAAAAAAAAAAAAAACTTTCACATATGTTCTCGTACAGTAATTAGTGTTCAGTTCTACATTTTTTGTTTGATTTCGTGCTTCTCAACACGCTTTGGACCGACTGAGCATACGGCTATCAAGTCCTTTCTCGTGTCTCACTGACTTAACCATACTCATATAGATTTTGCAGTTTTAGGGGACGAAACTGAGCGAAAATATTTGCTAATCAGAAAAAAAAAATTACCCCCATCCGTGTGCTCTCATAAGTTAGCGTTCATTTCTACATTCTTCACTCTTCTTGCTGATAGTCTGTTATATTTTTTGGATTACTTCTGGGTGGTAAATAAATGTTTCAAGTGAAATCTTTTCTTGCTGTTTTTTGCTGTGTTCCACTGTGTCAACTCGTCTGACTTATCAGGGTTACGGTGAAAGAACCTGTCCTAACCTAAGTGTTTAACTAAACCTTACCAAGCTTAACTATACCTAATAATTTAATTTAACTTAACCTAACCTAACCTTACATCCAGTTGACAAGGTAGGAAACGAAAGCCACCTTTGAGTACGTAAAGACAATCATAAGTATGGCTTAAGGAACGTACTGTAATGACAAAAAGTGGGAAAACTTTCAGCAGGAAAAGGTAACTTGCCACCCTGAAAATAGTCAGAAAAATGCAGAAAACAAACTGGAGGAATATGAATTGAATTGGTAAGGTCCTGCTACTGCTTTAAGGAGAGCGTACATTTACCGAAATGAAAAAAAACATGGCATGAATGAAAGCAATATCAGAACGATTTGGAAGGACTGGGAGAAAATGAAGATCGGGCATAGGAAGTGATGCGAACCTGGCACATGTGAATGTTTATATGTTGTCCTCCCAGTGTAAAGACTCTACACGGTGTGTTGTCCTGAAGCTGACAGACGTTTATAGGGCATTATATGGAGCGTCAGAAAAAGAAAACTCTCACTTTACCCCTTATCCCACGTAAATTACCCCCACTTGTATGCACCATCAGGTAAAACAGTGAAAGAGATATAACTTTTGTAACTGAGAACATCAGTGGTATTAAAAATAGCATTAATAAAACAAAAGTTGGGTGGGGTACCCTTGTGATGTCGATACGTAGCTTCTCGGCACTTCTCTCCCACCTCCCAACCATAATGTTGTCAAAGTTTCGTCTTTTATCATGTGGTCCTTGGGAGAGACGTTAGGCCGTATGGTTAGACAAAAATTTATGGGTCTGGCAGTTTTAGGGAGCGAAATAGAACGAAAATGTTTGCAAACCAGAAAAAGTACTCTTTCATGTGTTCTCGTAAGTTAGCGTTCAGTTTCACATTCTTCATTCTATATCGTGCTTCCCAACACATTTCAGACTGATTGAGCAGTTTATCTACAAGCTTAGTTAGTCCGAAATGTGTTGGGAAGCACGATATCAAAGAATGTGAAACTGAACGCTAACTCACGAGAACACACGGATTACATTTTTTCTGGTTAGCACACATTTTTGTTTTATTTCGTCCCCTAAAACTGCCAGACCATAAATTTTCATCTAACCATACGGCCCAAGGTCTCTCCCGAAGGCCACATGATACGAAAGAAGGCAAAATAGACAACACTGGGGGCAGAGGGCAAGAAGACAATACCGAGGAGCTATGTATTAACAACACAAGGGTGCTCAGTCCAACTTTTGTTTTGTTGAAGCTATTTTTAATACCATTAATATTCTTAAGTACAACAGTTATATCTCTTTCAGTGTTTGACCTGACGGTGGGTATAAGTGAGGGTAATTTAAGTGGGGTAAGGTGGTAATGAGGGGCAAAAGTGAGTTTTGGAAAGTTGCCACAACACACTGTACCATTATACATGTAAACATATTGTCTGACGCGAATTTGAGTACCACAGTCCTTGGCCAGTACCTATTGGCCAGGGTACTCGAGGTTTGAGTGTATCTATCTTCCTTACATGTGTGAAAATTAAACAATACTGACATGTTTTAACAGTAGGGTACTATACAGTGTACAGTACTATTTGCCCATAAATCACATTTAGCTGAAGCTAAATATTTCCAAACAACCTACTACAAACAACAGAAGTTTCAACTGCAGCTTACCTTGCCACTAAGCCTTTTAAAAAAATATAAAATGCAAGATTATCCGAACATGTCCAATGTAACACAGGCACTGATTTTCTATTATGTTTCACCAGGTTATGTTGTACTGTGTGATGACTTACATAGAGGTAGAGGAACTTGAGGATACGCTTGTGAGTGACTATGTAGAGGACATTGCCAGTGGCTGGGTCAATGACAGGCAGGCGATGGATCTTGTGATGGATGAGGGACCGAATAGCTACATACAGTGACTCGTCTGGCCGGATGCTGACCAGCGGTCGGAACTCGTCGTGGAGCACAGCTGAGAACAGAACTAGTAGTCAGCCGAGAAGAAAGCTATGGGAAGTCATCATTATATGTCTGGAATGTATTTCAAAATATAACATTTTTCATACAACCCATACTGTAAGCTATGGAAAAATGTAAATCATATATGTAGCAATGGAACAAAGAAGGGGAAATATACATTTACAGTGGGCTTCCTTTAACGAAAGGGTAAAGAGCAATATACAGTATAAGGAGGAGTTACTGTACATACCACATGTAATCATCCTAACTCAATTTACCCCTAAACACTGGAGTGATTAGGACCCAGAAATAGTGGAAAAACATAAAAGTGGAAATATCAACAGAGTACAGTACTCAACAGAACTGGCCATACATTGTCACCTATGAATTAACCTTTTGAAATTTTCAGCTCCACATCACTGGCAAAACTTTTTTCTTTTCATGGCTGGTTAATTCCACAACTTAGTACAGTATATATTTGCACCAGTCTGTGTTCTAAAGTCAGTATGTAATGAAAACCACACAGGCATTAACAAGGTTACATCCAAATAAACTGCATTGGTTTGGTGCTAAGATTCTACCACATTCTAAACTGAAGACATAAAATTCTTTTTGGCTTCATGAACAATGGTACACTTGGAGTGACAGAGAGAGAGAGAGAGAGAGATTCTCCGGTTTGTTTTTAATCTTGCAGATGGGTGAGATTTATTGTTTAAGAAGCAGTGCAGTAAAGATCTAAAAACAATAAAGCAAAAGCAAAAGTGTAAGAGCATTCCTAAATAACCAGATTATGATAGCTCACTTTGCTTGTGTTTCTTGACTTCCTCCCATCTAGTGGCTGGATAAGTTGTTGAAATTGTGGAGGAAAACTTACATAAGGGGGTGGGGGGTTACAGTATGAGTAAATGCGCTTCTTTTAGTAATCAAATCTTAACAACTCACTTTGTTCTGGGGAGAGGGGTTAAAGCATTAATAAAAGCACTTACCACTTCTCTAAGAAATAAAAAAATAACAACTCACTTCTCCAAGTCTCCAGCCTGTGTTCCTCGAGTTCCTCCATCTTACGGTTGGGAGAGTTATAGAAGTTCTGGAGGATGCGGATGAAATCCGTGATGGTAAGCATCCCTACGAACTGTTGGCGGGCAGAGTCCCACAACGGTGCCGCACGCACCCCATTGTACACCAAGGCGAAAAATGCCTGCAAGTAACATTAACCCAGTTAATTCCCTTTTTCCCACCCTACCCTCAAGATAAAGTTAATTCCCTTTTTCCCACCCTACCCTCAAGATAAAATTAGCTTTGGAGAAACCATTTGCAGCGATAGTCTCCATCAATCTCTTCACAACCTAATTTCTCTAAATGCTGGGGAGAATCATCTGAAGGTAGCTGGAGTAAAATGAAAAATACATCACAGGACTGACCCAGTGAACTCTTTCAGCAGGATGACATCTTATCATTATCAACATCATCATCATCTAATCCTGTGTTGCCCCATGAGGAACGCAGGAGTCCGGGGCTAGGCTTGTTGACCTTTTGTCCCCGAGTGGCATTAAGTACACAATAAACCCCAACCACCCCTCGGATATAAACTTGCACCGGTTCAATCAGATTGGAGCACCTTAATTACCCACTAAACCACCTGGTGCCATAATCTGGTTATATGGTTACCATCTAGTGTAGTAAATAGTTTCCTTGTGTACATGAAACCATTTGGCTTGTCACTCAGTGTAGAGGCACCCACAGACAGAAGGAAGAGGAAAGAATGAAAGAGGGAAGAAGAGGGAAGGAATGAAGGAAGGAAAAGAGGAAAGGGCAGGTATGTGAGAGCAGCAGTACACCAAGTGAGTGGATGGTGAGTGCCCTCACCTACCATGAACGTCTTATTACTCTCTTTAATATGATAAATGTTCTTTTTAATCACACTACCTCAGGACACTTTTATTCAACTTTACGAGGGACTTGTAGTAGTGAAGTGGCTAACGAAGACTAATCCCTACAGTCAGATGTCTCCATCACATTTATGTTAATTTACATATAAAGATCAGTGACCATGCTAATAAATATGGTATAGTCCCCTCTCCCCACCCCACCCCACCCAATGGCAACTCTGTCCCACCACCAAGCAGTTTAAGATGGAAATTACAAGGCTGTACGTCCTTACTGACATCCCAGCCTATGAGGCCAACAACCCAGGCACAGAAAATGCATTCCTGGAATACAAGAAACCAACAGGCTTGTCACTCAGTGTTGAATCACCTAAAGGGAGTGTATGTCATGAGTTGATGGTGTTGCTGGACTGATGAGTTACAGCTGATTCTTGCTACATAATTTTTTGTTCAGCTTAGAGACTCTTTTGCAGTCAAGGGATAAAAACTAACAAACAATAACTTCTCTAATATAGAGCATCTGCTTAAAGTAAATCTGTTACCACAAGACGTTATTCGGTTTAAGAGCCTCCTTGAACTGATGGGGGGGGGGGGGCACTATATTAACCCTCCACTTTTTTTCTTTTGTTTTTAACTATGATCTTAGTACTGTCAGATGATTTTTCTCCAGCTTGTAATGAGAAGGATATAAACAATCTTCACAAACCTCTCCATTACAAGACAGCCTCTAAATGATTTTATTTATGGAATGCAAACACCTAATTCTTTACTGTCATATTTGGAATGCCTGTGGTTTTTAGGTATAATCTGTCTACATTACACATTACAAAGTGCAATCAGCAATGATGAAGGAAGGTTAAACACCCTTGATTTTACTCACTTACTTCAGAAACTGTCAAAAATTGGTAGAGTATTTTGGATTTCACTAAATGGCTAAGTGCTTAAGTATAAGACCATTAGTTTTGCAACACTGTTGCAAAGGAGTACCATAAATCTCCACTTCTCCCTCCACACAAAGACACCTCTTGCATATATTCTTGCTATGGTCAGATTATTTTATTAACTTTACAAGACACTCCTCTCTGTGACAAGGCTTTCACTTCTCTATGATAACTTTTTTTTTTTAATTCTCTCTTGTAATCACCAGACAATTTTAGGTTAGAAGACAAGTCTGGTAGTAAAGGGGCAAGAAACATACTTCATTAATTCCTTCAACCATGTGAAATCTGTCATACAGCTAAATAAAATCATATGATGGTATTATCTGATTGTACAACTTTAACAGCCTGGCGTTGTTATTCCTGGTAGGAGAATAAAGATGCCAAGCTGATAAAATGGCACAACTTGTCAGATGAACTTGGGTTAAGATTTATATGGTATGATAGTGGTACAGTTAACCCCTGCTGGGCTGGTTCTTTGTAGGGTAGTTTACCTCCCCTTAGTCATTGTTTTTTAGCCTATAGAACTTTGTACCTCATATGGGGCTTGAATCGTGGCATGCATTCATTGTGCTTTGTACGTCAAGGGTAGAGTTACATGAAGCAAAAAGCAAACCAAAAAAGACCTGGGATGAGGTCAGGAATAAGGAACTGAAGAGGGAGGCTGCCAGAGATGGAGCAGTAAGGAAAGCCACCATTCGGTGACCAAGATCAATGCATGCAAGTATGTTGGAGCCTTTATATATTAAACAAAATACAGTAATGGCTAAAGGACTGAATACTGTATTACTTAGGGAAAAAAAATTGAATAATAGCTGCATAAATCAATATAAACATACCTTCTTAACCTGGAGGCGTGTATCAAAGACTACCAACTTGGCACTGATGGGGATCAAGTCATACGTGCGATGGAACTTGAAGAACTTGACGAATATCTGTGACTCATCCTCCTCTGCAAAGAAAAGAAGTACCATGTTTAACCTTTTTGATGCTGCTAGTACACTTGACTATTTTATTCAGGTTAACACTACATGATTTTGTGCAACCACATTAAATCCTGTCAATAGAAGGCTTAAAAACTACCTTGAGTAACCCTTTTGCTGCTACTGTACTTATATTGGCACACGTGAATGTGTATTTGGGTTAACACCAAATTATTTGTTCGGCTGAGAGTAAAAGGGATGTTTTGCTATTAACCACAGCAGACCTTCATTATATGATGAACTGGAATGCGATGAACCATGTATACAATGACAAAAATATTAGGTTCTGATTGCTGGTTTCGCTTATACAATCGCCACCACAAAGGCTTCAAAAAGTATATCCAAAATTGAATAAGAGCATCCACAGACAGCAAAATAAGAGCTGTCATTAGATTCATGGGCTTAAAAACATAACTCAATGCACACACAACCTGACTTTGACTATGACTGGTGGTTTTGACTATCAGATCAACAGGCATCTTAATCAGCATGGCACACTTACCTATAAAAAAATAAGCACAATCGTAAATGCTGCACATGCTTTTCAGATCTGGTCAGCAATCCTATGCATAACCAATCAGTTGCAGTCACATCATCTGCACAATTGCAGTCAAACTGCAATTACTGATATTGTCTTACTCCAATATTCCACTTCTCATTTTCATTCTAAATTAATAAATCTAATGGTTTGAGGAAAATGCTTTTTAACCTGGCTTAATTTATAACAACCGTTCCTTTTCCGAACTGGTATTAAACTAAAGCTTCTAGTTCTCTTAAGAAACAGATCTTGCATTAAACTGTAAAGTACAGAGAACTAAGCTAATGGAGGTAATTATTCTGCAGAGGCTTATTTACAATAAAGAAGCATATACACTCGACATACAATTAACTGGTACTTTTGCTTCCCTTCTCCTCTGTCACTCAAATCAAGACAATATCAAACTATTTGTTGTCTCTGGTAAATTTCCCCTGTAAAAAATAAGAGAAACTAAAACCAAAACTCCCTTGTAAAAAATAAGAAAAAGGAGAAGCTACAGCCTAGCTGTAAATTGATACTGTACAGTACTATGTATATTTCCTTAAATTCTATTTCATGTTTTACTTTCCCATGCTAGTCTCTCGGTTTCTTGTTATTGCTCACCAGTTTTTAATGCACTCCTATACTCCTCATTACTTTACAACTTGTTCTGTATGCTACTTTTCTGTGCTATCCTCTTTACCATATCCTTTCTCTCACTCTATAGTACCTCAGATCCTTCAGCTATCACTTCACAATGATTCACTTGTTCCCAAAGACCTATCTTCCCTTTCCACTTGTTCTACGCAGTCCTTTACTTTCCCTTGCTACTTAATTTCTGTAATTCCTTCTCTCTCTCTCTCTCTCCTCACTTTACAGCTGAGTCTTCAATTATCATTTCCCCCTGATTCTCCAGCTCTCAAAGGCTTGTTCCTCTTGCCAACAAATCTCTTTAATTCTGACTTTTTCTGCCTCACTGTGTACACAACTTGGCAGAGGGAGGTATCTGGCACTGTTTCTGA
>JAGKTI010002866.1:38446-50319 GCA_018397915.1 Birgus latro
ACA
The DNA here is from genome assembly GCA_018397915.1 of Birgus latro. NCBI lineage: Eukaryota > Metazoa > Arthropoda > Malacostraca > Decapoda > Coenobitidae > Birgus > Birgus latro. Next base: position 38,450 of record JAGKTI010002866.1, read on the forward strand.
AATGTCATGGCACCTGCACCAGTAAGGTCACATGGAAGCACCATTCATCACACAAGCAACCAGCCTCACAACCCAGGACTCTACCACTGCCAAACTATCTCATACCACCACACAGCCTCACACTGTCTGTCCCTAAGGCTTACTATCTCACACCATCACACACCCTCATACTGTTTGTCAGGGCCTACTATCTCACACCACCACAGCCTCACACTGCTTTTTTTTTATTTTTTATTTTTATTTTTTATGTGTCCGACTCTGGGCATAGGCTTCACAGCCTGCTATCAAGGCCCAGTCGTCCTCCTACAATCTACATGTCACCACTTCGGTGCTTAACACCCACCGTCCATATTGAATACATGCTAGGGCTGTCTCATACAGGACTGGTGTATTGGTATTAGCGGGGTCATTTTTACGACATGTCGGCGGGTCTATGGTAGATCAGTAAAGCCTGATTTAATGAAATCCAAATCCTTAAACTGTTCCCTGCACCAGCGAGGATTCGAACCTGGGTCCCACGGGACCGCAAGCCAACTTTCTACCGATCGAGCTTGTCACTGGGGCCTGTCATTTGCCAATTAATGGATGGCTTCAAGATAGACTTGGGATTTGCATACATATATTTTATCCAGTCACTACAATGATGTACTTTTTATAATATTCTGCTACCACCAGACCATTTCACTCAATAATTTTATTCAACTGTGCTTGTGAAGGGACCAAACAAGGCTTTGTGTAACCCTCCTGTTTGAAATTCTCAAGAATAAAATATAAAATACACCTCTGGATTGAAGGGGTTGACCATACCACAAGTAATTAAAATAATACCTAGTTCCATGAGCTCTAGCACTGATCTACAACTAATAAACAGGAAACACACACACACACATTAAACATGTATCGAATGGCTGAATTCAGAGATCCGCTGATGCAGATGTGGATGCGAATGTTTATTAAATCACAAATGCAGATGTGGATGCGGATGTTTATTTAATCACAAACGCGAATACAGATGCAGATGCGGACATTCAGCATATGCAGATGTGAATGTGGATATCCGATACATCTCGATGCTCGTGACAAAAACCAACATACAGTATTAATAAATAATCATGTTTGTGAGTGTTTAATGGATAAAATTTCTTTGGTAATGTGATTGGAAAATATGTTAAATTTTATGCTAAACCAATGATTTTGTGGAGAAATATGTTAAGTAGTATAATTATGCTAAATCTGGTCAAGCTGCACTTTATGGCAGAGTGATAAGAAGAGCTCAGCACTGCCAGTTCCTGTTTTTCAGTCTTCGTTTTGTATATCCACCACATCCTCTTTGTGTATGGTAAGGATGCAGGTGTTTATTAAATCACAAATGCAGATGTGGATGTTTATTTTATCAGAAATGCATATGTGGATGTAAAAAATGATGCGGATGTTCCACACAGGCAAATGTGGATATCCAATACATCTCTAATACACACACACACACACAAAGTAAGCTTGTTACAAATTTTTAGAAATTGGTATTATTAAATATCAATTTAATATAACTACCACAGTGAGAGGAGAAATCAGCTTTCCCAGTGTGAGGTCAAGTATAGCACCAGTATAGCCCAGGGTAAGAACAACACTAGTGCCAAGTCAAGCCAGGTGCCGTGTCCTTAATACTGCAGATTATAAAATTATTTGTTCATATCTGCAGCCAATAATGCTTTTGGTGTCACACTGTTAAATTAATTCTTGAACAGATTAGCAAAAACTTAAACATTTTTCAATAACTGGACTCTATTGAAAATTATGGCACTTGCTTTGCTTTGCATACTTTCATCATGACTTGCTTTGTTTCAAAGGTTTGACAGTGTTATTGTTTATTATTAAACCATAAACCTTGAGGAACTACAGTTTGTGTTAACAATCTTCATATAATTCCAACTAATATTTTGGTGATTCTGGCTTTCTACATGTCACTTACCTATATAATGAGCCCAAAAATTTATCAGAAGGATATGCTAAAAGTACAGTCCTGTTCAACCAACTACCTTCCTGAATTCTTGCCCTTCTTTTCATGTCAGAGAGAGCAAGATGGCCAGCACTTAGGCACAAGGAATGGCACTTACAGACAACAGACTGAGGATCATGGCTTCACATATTAGCACGGGACTGAGTCATCAGTGTCACATTTGTGATGAAAATTAACCTACTTTCTTGCAAGATGACAGGAGATGGTGGCATCATAACTTTCACAGTCCCTATCTCTGTAATCTCTTCTGAAAATATAAGCCAATTCAGATTCTACTCGAGTGTCTCTTCGTAAAAGTCTAGTCAGTTCCCTTAACAAGCTATATATATTAAGGTGAAAAACTACAGTATATCCTTCCCCATCTTTATACAATTCTACAGTACAAACATTTGCAGATATATATTCTTTAAACGTTATGTGCTCAGTGTCTCAGGCCTTAATAATTTAAGGCTCTGTCTTTGCTTAAATTTCTTTATTTACACCAGTCTAAGTGGAAGCATGGAAGGTCAGTGCAGTAAATAAGAAGTCAAGAAGGTGAGATGTTTGTATATTTATGCAGGATAATTATTTTGGCTCAAACATCTTGTAAACATAATGAAGCTCAATGGGACATCTGCCAAATGGTCTTGCTTCTAGAATCAATGCAAAAACCAAAGAGTGAGGTAACAGGGAGAGGAGAGAGAAAGGTTGGGCTGTGTGACAGGTGGTAGGGAGAGAAAAACTGGATATGGTAGAAGTAAGACTATGGCAGCTGATGGAAAGCAAGAGACTGAGGAAGGTGTTGGTTAGGAAGTGGTGGGGCAGGGAAGTAAGACAAGTGATAGATAGGCAGGGATAGTGCAAGTGATGGGATGAGGATAGTGGTGAGGAGAGAAGATAGTGTGGAAGGTGGTGGGGGTTAGAAAATTAGGAAAGGCAAGATAGTCTGGCAGTGGTGAGGCAAGTGGGCTGGGTAAATCACAAAATGATGTGGGGAAGAATAGAAGGAAGGTAGAAAACAAGGCAAGAGGTGGTAAGGAGAGTGAGGGGGATGATGGGATGAGCTGGAAAAGATAAAGACAGGAAGGAAGGCAGTACCTGATGTGGTAAGAAAGTAAAGATAGTGGGGTTAGGTAGGGAAGGAAGGCACCAAGTATAAGGGCAAAATGGTGAAGTGAAGCAAAATGGTGAGGAAAGTCATGGGTAATTCAGGCAGAGATAAGGCAAGGCAAGGAAGTGAGGCAGGAAGTGGAAAACATAGGACTGAGGAAGGTGGAGGGTGAGGCAAGTGAGGTGGAGGAAGGAAGTAGGTAGGGCAACAAAGTTAGTGATGGATGAGGCAAGAATAATGGCAGCAGGTGGTGAGGCATGATAGTGAAGTGAAGCAAGGATGACAGGCAGTAAGTAGAGCAAGAATGGTAAGAAAATGGGGGGAGGCAGGAAATGAATACAGTGTGAGTGTTATAAAGTATAGCAGCTGGAGACACACTAGAAAAGCAAAGGGTGAGCATGAGATATAAAAGGAAGGAAGGCAGGAGATTCTGAAGACAGGTGGAGCAAGAAGAGTGACGAGGGAGGCAGGAAATGGTGAGGGAAAAGAAACAGGAAATGGTGAGGGAGGGAAACAGGAAATGGTGAGGGAGGGGAACAGGAATTGGTGAGGGAGGGAAACACGAATTGGTGAGGGAGGGAAACAGTCTATGGAGAATGAGGGAAACAGGAAATGGTGAGGGAGGGAAACAGCAAATGGTAAGGGAAGGAAACAGCAAATGGTGAGGGAAGGAAACAGCAAATGGTGAGGGAAGGAGAGAGGACTGGTGAGGGAGGGAGGCAGGAAGTGTTGAGAGAAGAAGGCAGGGAGTAATAAAGCAGGCAGGTGAGGATGGAAAAGAGGTGAAGCAAGTAGGAAGAAACAGAAGTGATGGTGGCAGGGACTGATGTGGGAAGCAAACAGGGAGTGGTTAGGAGGAGTTATGATAAGGAGTGAATGGTAATGGAGGAAAATAAGACAGGTGGGGAAATGGGGTTGGGTGGTGGTGGTGAATGGCAAAGACAAGAAGTGGTGAGGGAGGTAGGCAGGGAAGTAGGGAGTGGTGGAGGGAGGGAATGGGGAGGGAGGGAGGCTGGTGAAGATAAAAGGGTAAGGTAAGATATGAAGTAGCAAGGTAGGGAAGGAGATGCGTGAGGGGAGGGAAGAAGTGTGAGGGTGGGAAAATGGATAGATGGATGGGAGAGAGGGAGGCAGGGAAGATGTGTGTGTGTGTGGGGGGGGGGGGGGGAAGGGGGGGGGGGGGGAGAGAGGGAGGGAGGGGGAGGGGAGAGGGGGGGGAGGGGAAGGTGGGGGGGGGGGGGGGGGGGGGGAGGCAAAGGGGAAGAAATGTGAGAGAGGGAGGCAGCAAAGGGGAAGAAATGTGAGAGAGGAAGGCACGGAAAGAGAGGTGACGGAGGCAGGGAAGGAGAGGTGAGGGAGGCATGGAAGGAGAGGTGAGGGAGGCAGGGAAGAAGAGGTGAGGGAGCAGGTGAAGGTCAGAGTGTCAGGTAGGACAGCAGACAACATTTTCTCCACCCACCCTCCCACCCACCACCACCACCACCACCACCAGTCACCCTGCCCTGCCTTGCTTTGCTCTAGTGTCTCTCTCTCTTATGTACATATATGTATGTGCACTTGTTGAAATTCAATCTGTCTTAACAACAACCATAGAACCAAACACACACACACAAACACACACATCTAGAACAACTTCTCAGCTTATAATAGGAACAGGCATTATTTTTATTATTAATATTTTCTTAATTTAGGGGGAGATACTTTTTTTTTTTTTGGCATGATGTTCTTCCTTCTCCCTGAATATAACCAACCCCTTGAATCCAGTAATATGTTTAGTTTATGGATGCCATTTTCTAATGTTTCTACTCTACTTAAGTGCAACTTTTAAAACTAGGCATATTAGATAAATCCCCCATTAACTCCTTCGCTATGAGGGGGTTCTAAATTGAATATAATAATCCAGATTATGTACATATATATATATATATATATATATATATATATATATATATATATATACTGTATGTTCATCGTCTAATCCAACGTTTCCCCATGAGGAGCGTAGCAGCCCGGGGCTAGGCAAGTTGGTCCTGACGTTTAAGATGAGAGAGACTTGCCTCACTTATTCCTGAGTAGCATTATGTCAGCAATAAACCCTACGCACCCCTCGAATATAAACCTGCACCAGCTCAATTCGATTGGAGCACCTTAATTTCCCACTAAACCACAAGGCACCATAATTTGGTTACATGGTTACCATCCAGCACAGTATATGGTTTTCTGGTGTACAGGAAACCATTTGGCTTGTCACTCAGTGTAGAGTCACCTGTAGACAGATAGAAGAGGAAATAATGAAGGAAAGAGAGACAGAAGAGGATGGATGGAAAGAAGGAAGGAAAGAGAGACAGAAAAGGAAGGATGGAAAGAAGGAAGGAAGAGAGGAAAAGGCAGGCACCCGAGAGCAGTTCTACATCAAGCGAGTGGATGGTGAGTGCCCCCAACAGAGAGAGAGAGAGAGAGAGAGAATCATTATACAGTAGTTAAGTGGTAGGTGGGGGTGCTCACCATCCACTCACTTGATATGGTGCTGCTCTCGGGTGGCTGCCCTTTCCTCTCCTCCTCCCTTCTTTCCTTCCCTCCTCTTCTGTCTTTCTTTCCTACGTTCTTTCCTCTTCCTTCTGTCTATGGGTGACTCTACACTGAATGACAAGCCAAATGGTCTCCTGTACACCAGGAAATAATTTACTATGCAGTGGTAACCATATGACCAAATTATGGTGCATGGTGGTTTAGTGGGTACCTAAGGTGCCCCACTTGGATTGAGCCTGTACAGGTTTATATCCATGGGGTGGCTGGGGTTTACTGCTCACATGGTACCACTCAGGGATGGGTGAGGCTGGTTACTCTCCTCTTAAATGTCAGGACCAACTTGCCTAACCCCAGGCTCCTACGCTCCTTATGGGGCAACACAGGATGGGATGATGATGATGATGATGATGATGATGATGATATGAGGTTACTGGAAGCTGTTATAAAACTTTCAGTTACAGAAGGCCTTTTAACTGAATAAAGCTTATTTCTGTAGCATGAAAATAACACAAAAATTAATATCAGAAAGAAGGGGTTTCATCATACTCAATGTCCTCTTAAGTAAAGGATGGATTCCATTTTCTCAGCCAATGATTCCTCCCACCAATGTCTGAGTTTTATTCAGGTACTGAAGATTTCTCAACACTAATGGGTTAAGAGTGTTTGTTTTTGACCCATTCAATACCAGATGCCTCTCCTAACATTGTCTGGTGGTAAAAAAAGTAAAAAATGATTATTAAAAAACACAGTACTCAGAAAGAAAGGGTCCAAACCATAACTGATGTTACAGAGAAAGCCACTCTGTACTGATCGAGCGAACTGGCTTTTACTCCAGTTGCATCTTTGTGATCCAAAATGCAGCTTGTGGTTTGTTCTGACATACTGGAGCTGAGCCACTTCCACAACTTAAATGGTAACATACATAGTTCCATTAAATTTAATAAGCATTAGTAATGAGGTATGAGTGGGTCTCCTTAGTTATTAATCAAATCAACCCTCCACTCCGACAAAACTTGGCCATTAACAGAGCTTAAAGGAGTTAGGAAGCTTCTTATACCAGTAGTTAAAACACATGCATTACAGCAGACATATGTGCCATAATGACAATCAAGTCCTCAACACATATCTTATCTGCCTTGGTAGGACAATAGCTCACAAAAATAAAGTAAAAAACAAAACTGCCACATCCATATTACCTCATTTGAGGTACTGCATCTCTAGCCTAGGTTACCATGGTCCAGTACATTTGAGTGTACTGTAGATGGTAAACACCAATCCTACATTACCCCTTAAAGGAATAGGGGTTCGAGGCTCAGCTACCACAGTCTAGTATATTCAGGGGTGATCAGCCTAAATCCCCTGACTGCATTACATGATTGCTAAACCTCCAGTCACATCTTGGAGATCAGGCTTCTGTGCATAGATAGAATGTCACTCAATGGGGCGTTACAGCACTCCATAATATATATGTGCATACACAAGAGGAACACAGCTGATATTCTTGTTTCAAGTGCCATTCATTTTTTTTTATTATTTTTTCTTTTCCTTATTAAAAACTATGACAAATAGAAAGTTTAATTATCCCTCTCATTGAAACAACCTATACGTAACTTATTCAAGCATGAACCAGACTGATTATACCCGAACCAGCCACAACACTGTATGCCTAAAAAGACTAGCAAACTTCAGGGAAGAGACAAACTATTCTCTTACACTAAGAATGATCCTCAAACTCCTGAAACTAATCTGTTTAATTCTCTTCTGGCTACCACCAGACAATTTTAATCTGCAAAAGAGAGATCTCCTTTGCTCCTGGACATAGAAACTATTAGCAACCTCTTCAGTATCGTGATGGATTTTAAAATGTACTGTATTATGTTCTGACTACACCAAATACTTTAATTCAGTTTAGGAAGGATATATTTCACAGTGAAGGAGTTAATTTACCAAACAAATTCAGACACATGACTACAAATCATCAATTTTCCCTTTAGCAGTGAGTTGGTTCAATATCTGAATCATCTTAACACTTATACTGCACAGTAATTTAATATACATCATTAATTTTGCTAATGGGCTGGTACTTTTCTCCAAAACAACAGATTCACTCTCCCACACTTTCTCTCTCTCTCTCTTTCCCTGATCCCTAACCACTTTTGGGTCAGTTGGTTTGGCAGCCAAGTGCAGAGGAAGGTTGATGTGACTAGTAACCAAGGAGACTCATACCAAAGGATCACTCAAATATCATGCAACCACAACTTACCCCGTAGTTCCAGTATTCTAGTTGTGGGAATGGCCCACTTCTGTCAGGTGACAAACTGACTATGGTACAGTTTACATTTCTCAGTTTACCAATATGGATTATGACACCTCAGATCCTGCAGCCATGTTTGGAAAACAGTACTGTACTTCATGGACTTACAAGTTGGAACTATGTCATTGTTGTGATGAAGCTGGTGAATAATTTTTAACATCAGGGACGTTCAAAGTACGAGAAAACTGTATGAATTGTCGTTATTACTATAATTTGTAAAAACCCATAACCAGGCTCGCATAGTCTTAATCCATTAAGGCTAATTCTATTATCAAAGTTAAACCATACAAGTGCAATACTGTTCACTGCTCTATCTACCTATCTATCTATAGCCAGATACAGTATCTTAATCCCATATGGGGTGGCCACAAACAAATTGTCTCCTTGCCACCCTGTCCCCTGCCATTACACCCCCCCCCCCCATTACACTCTCCCCTCTCCTATACCTCTCTACTCCATCCCCCCCTCTCATTCTTGGTCTCCCCCTCCCTCCCCCCCTCCACCTCACTTACATGCTATCTCCTAGTTAGTCTTCTGAATACATAAAAACATTCCTGTTATTTTTGCATTTACCTGTAATGCTACTAAGGAACTCTTCAGCATCAGCTTTGTTGATTGGTTCAAACACCTTTATCAAAGAGAGTGGGTAAACTGTTTCATCATCGTCAAAGTGTGGTGTGAGGTAGTTGCTGTAGGTGTACAGGCAAATAGACATTGTGCTGAATTTATGAAACTGCCAGCAGTCAATGTACAAAAGGTGTATTTAACTGCACTACCAGCAGGTAGATTTTTCAGTGATTTCCAATGGCTGATCTCACCGTGGACAACTTACAAAGGGTAGAGATTTTTCTATAGTTTAGAATATGATCAACTGGCAGCTGATGACCACTTCAACAGAGTATTGTATTTACCTGTGATCTAAAACTATGGAATATTTTCTCAAATTTCAGAAAGGTATTAGGTATTGTACATAACAGGAACATATTCTAACAAGTGACTTGATCCACAGTAAGTTAATCAACCACAAACTACATGGTTTCCAGTTGTCACCAACACTGTTCATAAGTTTTGCTGGATCTTTCTGATTTTAATATCAAATTTTTCAAATTGTATCACTGTTAAAAGCATGAGACTTCTATAACTGGTCAAGTGACTGAGAAGTGTAATTTTCCATAAAGTTCTTTAAGATAAGATGTAATCATTAGGACATTCACCTTGGGGTGATGTGACAAATGTTTCTTATCCTCAAAATTTAGTATTATATCTATGGTTTTGAAAATACTGATAATAATTAGTTATCGTATATACAGTAGTTTACAAATACTGATTTGTTTCTTTATCACAGAGTACTATTACCCATCTCCTTCTTAGTCTGTATTTTCCTTGTATCACACGTTCATTTCAGGCTGGACACTTGACCAGTCCTTCTTTCATACCTTGGATTCAATTATCTTTCCAGTTATCACAGGCTTATCAAGAAAACTTAACTAAATGATCACAGTACCAGTACACTTTTACTGAGATATGTCCATAACTTGTGCCATGGCATGATCAGTCAAGGTTTTCCTCTAACTAGTTATTTTCTTTAGGTCATCTCACTGCTGTTATTGTCTCTACCCATTGTCTCTGTGAATCATTATAACACTCTCTGAACATGTGCTGATGGCTTCTTGTCTTATTATCTTCCTTCACCTTCAATCCTCATTTGATGCTGCTGGAACTTCTTGCTTTCACACATTTTACAGCAGTTCTTGTGGCAGTAAAATCAGCCAGTGCTCACTTCTAAGTGACTAAAATTATGATTTGCCAACTATGTCTTGTTAAAAGAATAAGGAACTGGCAAAGTAAGCTTGATTTATATTTTCCTTTTACATTTCCCTGATATGGAAACAGATTTTCCATAAGCCGTTTTTGGTGTTGTTTTGACAGCAGGACAATACACAGACAGAAGATAAATAAACTTGAAATTCATTCAGGGACTGCAGTCCTTCCAAGACAAGTTTCTGATTTTTGATGCAGCTCTTGTTGGATGCAAAACCTTGGTCTGTGGAATTCAATATGTCCTGTGATGGGGAAAATGCTTGTCCTAGAGCAAGAAACTCTTAAGGCGTGTTACTACTTCCTCCAGAGTAAGAGCCTGTGTGGCAAGGGTGCACTGTGGCTTGTGCCAAGCTCAGCTGTCCACTGTACCTGGCAAGGGCACCTACCCTCACCTTCCCTCACTATGCTCTCCCTCACTTCCCCTCCCCTCAATACTCTCTCACTTCCCCTCACCTTCCCTCAATACTCACACACTTCCTCTCACTTTCCCACGATACTCTCACTTGCTTTCCCTTAAGTCACTTTTGCTTCCCCTCAGTCTCCCTCAATGTGCACTCCCTCACTTTACTTTCCCTCAAAATTTACTGGAACACAATACTCACACACTTCCTCTCACTTTCCCACGATACTCTCACTTGCTTAACTCACTTTCGCTTCCCCTCAATTTCCCTCAATGTGCTCTCCCTCACTTTACCTTCCCTCAATATTTACTGGAACACTTCCCCTCACCTCCCCTCTCTTCCACTGTCTTTCCTCACTTCTTTTCCTCCACTTCCCTCGCTGCTTTCACTATATTACCCACCTTTGTAACTCCCTTCCTCTCAAACTATCCCCTTCACTAATTACATATTTTCATCTTTAATTCCTTTCATTTTAGTACATCAGTTCCTCTCCTCCCTTTCCCAAACCCTCACACTCAACTCACTCACTGCTTCCTTTCATCACTTTTCCCTGTTTTCCTCACACCTGTCAAGCTTCTCCTAACAGTCTGATCTAGTATATTTATCTGATCCTGTTCCAAAATTGTGGTATGCTCTATAAAGATCAACTCAAATACAGTATTTACACTTGCACTTTCAACACAAGATTAATTATCAAAGCATCTCCATCCACCCCCCTTTCATTCTCAGGCTACTTATTTTGAAAGCCAAAATATTAACCCTTACTGGACAAAGATATTTTCTTATATTTTACTCACACGTTGCAATGTCTTATTCATCTTTAGGGAGACCTCTCGTATTAAAGGTGATTGGTGGAAATAGGTTTCTTATCCTATCACTATGTGGTACGTCCATTAACCTGAATGAAACTGTATGGTGGCAGTAAAATTATACTTAAAAATATCATGCAGACAGGGTTAACAACACTTTCCTAAAACATGGCAAAACGTCAACCCGATAAGCAAGATATTTACACAAAAATAAAGAACTGTACTTTATCATTCTATTTTCACTTAACCAGTCAAATCAGCCAAATTTTACTTCATAAATTAAATACTGTATGTGAACATTGATTAACTCATTGAGCGTAGGAATTGCTTGTTTACAACACACACTTCAAACTGATTACAATACTATACTAAGGTAGCAGCAAATAAAAACTAAAAAAGGTGACACAAGAGAAATATCTGACTTCAATAACAATTCACAGAACAAGAATAAGCAGAAAAGATATAATTTCCCAAACAACGTGCACAAAATGAGATTATGTGTAGTACATAAACAACATGCAGAACCTGTGCAATATTCATTCCCCACTCTCATCCTCATCCTGACCTGTTATCCCACTTCTGAATAAGGTGTACAATACTTAGATTGTATAAACATGCATAGGCACCAAGTACTGTACTTATACTAACGAAATATGGCAAAATCAAAACATATCATGATTTGAAAACAGCAATTAAATGTTTCAGAACTAGAAGGGGGGTGGAGGAGAAAAGTGGATTGACAAGATTTACTAATACTCTTTTATCTAAATACAGAAGAGGCATTAAAACAAGATAACATCAAAATGGACAATAAAAGAGCAATACAGTAAAGGGCAGAGAGAGAGAGAGAGAGAGAGAGAGAGAGAGAGAGAGAGAGAGAGAGAGAGAG
>JAGKTI010002866.1:50419-62534 GCA_018397915.1 Birgus latro
ACACGCGGCAGGTTTTGGCAAGCTTAACTCCGGGCGCCCAGCTCTGGTCTATTTCCGTCACGACTGTTTTGGCCCCCAGCCTCACCCGCATCACAGAGCTGCATTATTTCTACCTTTTCATGCCTTTTTATCCCCCATTCCTTTGTACCATATATTTTTTTTATCCTACTCTCTCATTTGCTGGTGAAATACTAATCCCACCTCTCGTACTCTTCCCTCCATTCTCTCATGCTGCATCATCACCTTCCTTCCTCTCACTTCCTGATTCCTCTTCCCTCTTCATTCCCATCATTTGATTTCTACTTCTTCCCTCCTTCTCTCTCCTCTTTCTCACACACTCTCGCTTCACCTCTTGTCTCTTTTCCTTTCATTCTGCTACATTTTTCTTTCCTGACCACCCTCTTCTTCCTTGGCTATTTCCATCTCTTTTCCTACTGTTTTAGCATTACTCCCTTTGCCAACTTTGTCTCTTCATTATTTTCCTCCACTCTTCCATCTCCCCCTGTATTGTCATTCTTGCCTCCTCCAACTACATTACTTCAAGACTGACACTTCCTCCTTTACTGCTCTCTCTCTCTATTCGTATCACTGTTGCATTCCTCTTAGCTTGCTTATTCTGTTACATATATTACCTGCCTCTCTTGTTTCTACCCTTCCTTTCTCCTTTTACTCTGTAATGCCTAGTTCTATCCTCTCTCTTCCTCATGCCAAAAACCCTCACCCGTACCCCCCCCCCACACACAAACACTTTATGTCTCCCTCCTCACCTCTTATCTCAACCTTTCCACACTCCCATTTGCACCCTTCCTTCCTCTCTCTTCCTGCTCCTCCTATCTATCATTAATACCCTTCCTCCTCTATCACCCATACTTTCTTCCCTCATTCCTCTTCTCATTCCTACTTTTCTTTTCTCCTCAGAATCCTCCCTCCCACCTCTGTCCATCCTTATCTTCCCTTCCTTCTTCCCACCTGCCACTCTTTTTCATCCATATCCTTCCTTCCTCCTACCTCTTTCATCCTTGGCCTTCATCTCCTCCCACTCACCCTATAATTCACCCTTCCCTTTCTGTAGTTTCCATTTTAATTTCAATCCTTCCTGAAACCCATTAGGTTCTCATCTGGCTGAGCCATCACCATGGGCATCCAGAGGGGGGGGCAAGGGGGGAAGTTGCCCCCCCATGGAATTCCAAAGTGTGTTTGGAACTATGAGTCAATTCATGCATTCTGTCACTTTATGCATTTGATGTTAGTCATGGAACTCATGTAAGTATTTGCCTATGCCTATTTAGAGTGTGTGTATTTTGATGTTATTATAACTGCACATATAATTATGTATAATTTCTTTTATTTTGCCCCCCCTTACAAAATATCATGCAGACGCCCCTGGCCATCACATCTTTTCATATTTCTCATCCCCTATTCCTTTTCCATCTCCCTCACATGTCTCACTCATCATCACCAACATCCCTCCCTTTCATTTAACCATTTTCTATTATTCTCTCTCTCTCTGGCTTATTCATAAGTCTTCCTTTACACCCCTAAATTTCTGTTTCTACCCCCTCTCCTCCAACTTTAAGTTTCTCCCCCATCATACTCCCTTCCCAACTTTCCCCTCCTTCACCTCTCCATCCTTTCTCCTTTGACCTTCCCTCTACCCTCTTTTATTCTTACAGCACTCCTACCTCCTTTGTTCTTCTCTTACCTCTCCTTCATCCTTCTTCCTCCAATCCCTTCATTTTATTTTCCCTTCTACCTCTCCTCCATCCTTCTCCCTCTTTCTACTTATTCAAACTATTCCTCCTCCTTTTCCTTCTTCCTACCTCTCCCCCATCTACTCCCCACCAAAGCTTTGATCTTGGGGTCAACCCCCCTCCCTCCCCCAATACCTGTCTTTCCTGGAATGAATCTCACAGGGAAACTGACTCAAAGCTAAAAATACACATCTTGAGTTCTCCTTTCTTTCTTCCTATACTATTGCTCTTTCTTTCCTCTTTCTTGTCTCATCTGTACTTGACTTTAAGCAAACAAGTTTCCACTTTTCCCCTGTCCACTGCTTTACTTATTTTTATTTTTCTGTTACTTTAAAATACCATACAAACACAAATTCAGTGAAAAGTGGCCATATGAATCCTGAGTGCTTCCCAACTTTCATGGAGGAAACAATCACCTCTGAATGCTTAACATTTTTTTTTTTCTAAGACCATCCTGTATTCCCTTTAGAATGCTGATTACCTTTAATTTGTATTATACTCTTGCTGTTAGAAAATTTTAACCAGTTTAGGGAGCCTTTACAAACTGAAAGGGTTAGACATAACCTCCCTTATGTTGAATACCATCATGTGGAAGTGCCAAGAAAAAACTAAGATGTCCTCAGGTTAAAGGGATTATAAAAATGATACTGAAGTGCATTTTTGTTGAACTCAGTATAACAAACACAAACTTAAGATACTATACAGTAGGTTAAAGTTTGCAGACCCTATGTGGTAGCTGGAACACTAAACACAAATAGACTGTCATCAAGTTATAAAAGTAAATAAATCACTAAATAAATAGTCTACACACTCCGGAAAAAAAAAAAAAAACTGTGTGGTAATCATAGGGGCATTGTCTTCTTAGTGTAACAGGAAAAGTATATGGTAGGATACTTACTGACCAAGTTAGGGAAATAACAAAGGAATTAGTTGGAGCAGAACAGAGAGGTTTTGGGAAGGGAAGAGGTTGTGTAGATCAGATACTCATTCGTAGGTCTTTAGTGGAAAAGTTTCTAGAGAAGGGAAAGAAGTTGTATGCAGCCTTCATGGTTTTGAAGAAAGCATGACAGGGTGGATAGACATGGAATGTGGAAAGTATTACGAATGTATGGAGCAAATGGGAAGTTGTTGAATGCCGTGAAGTCTATGTATGAGGATGCTAAGGCTGCAATGTGTGTGGATAGTGAAGCGAGTGAATTTTTTATTAGAATGTTAGACTGAAACAGGGATGTGTCATGTCCCCATGACTGTTCACTCTGTGTATGGATGGGATTATGAGATACAAGGTAGAGCAGTGGATGTTGGAACAACCCTAATGAGAGAGGGCAGTGTTTGGAAACTGCCAGTACTGTTGTTTGCAAATGACACTGAATTGTTAAGTGAAGATGAAGGGAAACTGCAGGGCTTCGTGAATGAGCTTGAGCATATGTAAGAAACGGAATCTAAAGGCGAATGTAAGGAAGAGTAAAGTTAAGGCCTTTGAGAGAGATGAAGTCACTGAATGTACAATGAGGATGGATGAGGAGGAAATCGAAAATGTGAGTGTGTTTAAGTACATTACATGTGGAGGAAATGGAAAATGTGAATGTGTTTAATTACATTACATGTACCTGGGTAGTGTGATGAGTAAGGATAGAAGTTTAGAGGGTGAAGTGCTTGAAAGGGTACAATAGGGAAGAAAGGTTGCTGGTTCCTTGAAAGCAGTGATAAAGAACAGGGAAGTGAACATGGAAGTAAAAAAGTCACTGCATGACAGTATTGGGATACCAACTCTTAACATATGGAAGTGAAGCTTGGACCCTGTTGGAAGGAAACAAATCATGAGTGAAAGCAGTGGAAATGAGTTATCTGAGAGGAGCATGTGGAGTTACATGAAGAGACAGACTGACAAATGAGGAAGTGAAGGAGCGCTGTGGTGTGGATGTGGATTTGATAGAAAGCATTAGGAGACATACTCTGAGGTGATATGGCCATGTGGAGAGGATGGAGAGTGAGGGTCTAACAAGGAGAGTGTATGCGAGTGATGTGGAGGAGTGGAGAGGAAAGGGGAAGCTGAGGATGAGATGGAGGGATGGAGTGGAGAGGTATATGAGAGAGTGGGGTGTGAGCTGGAAGCAAGGCAGTGAAGTGGCATTGGACAGGGCGACATGGAGGCGATCTCTTTGTGGCCACCCCCTATGGGAATGAGGCATCTGCCAATAGATAGACAGACAGAAAGACTTTGATCTTGGATTTGGCATATTTGTCACATCAACCTCAAGCACTTCTTATGCTCTGCAATGCTGTCATCGCTCTTCCTCTTAACTATCATGATTACTCACAGGGTCCACTTTCCTCCCTTTTCTTTCTTCACATTACTCTTCATTCCTCATTGCCTGGTTTTCCTTTTCCTTTTGTCTCAAGTTTTACATTCTTTCATTCCTGTGTTTGTCTTTTCTTGCACACTTCTTTTTTTGTGTACTGTACATTATGTATTACGGTGTACTATATTTTCTTTTCTTTTAATGCAACTCCAGTATGCAGTGCACCAGGTTCACAGTCTGATGGTCCTGGAGCCACAAAAACAATAACAGCCACCACCACCTCCAATCATATTATTCTTCATTCCTTCTTTCATCGTCCAAACCATTACACTCCCTTTCTCCCTGTATCTTACATCACCCATTTCATCTTCCCTTTAACCCCTTCATCCTAAGCATGGAAATCAAATTTATTTTACTCTTGTTGCTCCCAGGACTGTTTTATTCAACTTAGTGGTGACTTGTGATGTTGGATTAATACAAGACCACACTTAACTCTCCCCCCATTTGGAAAAATCTCTACAAATCTGCATAAAATAATCTGAAATTGCTATAATACAACAGCATTTTCATTCTCAGTCTGAAGAGGTGATCTTACCATACCTCTTCCCTGCTACAGTGCTTCCATCTCCCATTTCTTTTCTATTATCCTTTCTCCCTCATCCCTCTCTTGAATCTTCTTTCCTCTGTCATCATCCCTCCTCCCCTTTCCCTTCCATCATCTATCTTTCCTTCTCTTTTCTTCTTCCCAGCCCAAAACCTTCTTTCCTTCTGTCATTATTCCTCCTTCCCCTTCCCTCCCATCATCCATCTCTTGCACCATATTTCCTCTTTCTTGTAGCAATTTCCTTTCCCCCCCTCTCCCATCTCCTTTGCCTGACACTGATATATTTATGTCTTCAGACCCAGTCACCTTCTCTCTCTCCCTCATTCTACGACATTGTAATATATACTGTCTCTTATACGTCCTATTTAACCACCTTCTGGCTGATGTCCATTTTAGTTTTCCCTTGCTTACTACCAATTGCTTTTACTCAACTTAAGGAGAGTCTCATGACCTAAGGAGTTTATCGGGGCAGTATCCAACCCTTCTATATAGGCTGAAAGTTGTATCCTAAGCTGAATATAACTAAGAGAGGATACTTTTACTAGCGAAGGGGCTGATGAAAGCTACAGCTACTGTAACCCATCCAGTTCAAAAACTGCGAAAATAATATGGAGATAGCATAAGTACAAAATAAGTCACCAGACACTACAGTTTCCCTTTAATTTCCCTGTTTTCTCTATGTTAACTGGTTCTACCTTCAGTTTTCCAAGGTTTACTCGCCATTCTCCATCAGTTGCAAGGCACATCTATCTGACACAATATTAAGGTTCATCTGTTTCACTCTTCTGTATGTCAGCCATTTAATGATGTCAACAGCTAGACTGTCAAACCTAGCAGCACCATGTCTGTCAATCCATGTAACTGCTGCTCATTTATTTTAAAAAATTAAATAAAGAAATAAAGTTGTTTAATACTGTATTATGTAAAGAGCTTTATGTATATTTATTCACTGTCAATGGTACTTGAAGTGCAAGTTAAATATGTTACTTTCACATGGTTAGTAATGTGATGACAAAATAACTGACAATAATTTAGTCCAACATAATTAAACTTATTCTAAATGGCTCTAAACATAACTATATACTGTACTCTACCTTAAAACTAACTTGTCCAAACCATTGCTAGTGTTCCCAAGGCATAGAATAATATATAGGCTGTCCCTCTTCACAAGTCTGGGATGTTCCAAAATATCACAACTATTTCCATAACTGGTATGTAAACCTTGGGAAACTGGCAAATTAACATTATAGGTAGCAATGGAAAACTACACAAAAACTGCCTACTAAACTTCCACTGTTACTTGTAAAGCTGATTTACCAGCTCTTCAAGTTTACGGTAGCTACCCACTAAATGGTAACAGCAGTGATGCAAAGTATCTCTGGATTATGAGGACTACCTACATAACAAGAATCTATTATACTGTTGACTAATGTACTCGCATGGTGGAAGACAAGAACAAAGACAACAGTTTTCAAAGAACTAATGTACTCGCATGGTGGAAGACAAGAACAAAGACAACAGTTTTCAATGAAAAGTCTTCATGAAACTTGAGTCACACTAGTACTGACCAAGACTTTATCATTCTGAGACACCACATAAGACTGACAGCTTGATAACCAGCTGTGTGAGAAGGTACACAGATGGGATGAAGAGCTTGCATTTTATTACCACTTCAACCCGATACTACCATAACATCTTTAATATTTTTATTGCTATTGCCCACTATTTCATTCAGCATAAGAGACTGCCCTTGTGGTTATGTAGTTAAAAGCACTGTACATTAATTCCTTCTGTACATCAAGATCTTTTCATATATTTTTCCTTACTACAGCCAAACAATTTTATTCTGGTCAAGAAAAATCTTCCTTCAATACTGTATATCTTTTTATACAAACTGTTTTTGTTACCCATATTATGGAGGTAGAAACTCAGTCTCCTTCAGTATGATATCACATAGAGTAATTCTTGCTACCATCACACAATTTTGCTCAGCTCAGGGATGCACCTTTGTAGTGACAGCGCTAGTAGTAGTCTCCAATAATTCCTCCAATGCACTGAAGTCATTTGTACTGTTCTTGCTACCACCAAAATATGATTAGCTTCTTATTATGAAGGAGTTAATTCTGTATTAACAAAGAGTACTTTTAATTGTCCAGACAGTTCAACTTACATTGCTGACCTGAACTTTCCCTCAAATATCTAAACTACTAAGTTTTTACGTCATCCTCTTCATCTTGACTATTCCCATCTAAAGATGGGGTGAGGAAAGACCCAGAAACAGGGAAGGGGAAAGTATAAAAGTAGAACTGTAAATGGCATTTTACACTTATAATAAGCAGTGACCTTTCCATACTTACTTTGTAACACTTGCTCACCTACCTTTCCACAACCCCTTCAAAATAATGAAAAATTTTATTTTTGCAACTGAGAAGTGATTCTATGCAGCTTAGGAGAGTCCTGACATGTAAGAGTTACTGGAGGTTTTGTCCAATTCCTACAATTCAGTCACTCTAAGGCTGAATAATTTAGTCTCATGGTAGCAATAACACAATACAAAATACTGTACACCACTGTGGTAAAGGACATTTACCAGGTAACCTTAAAATGGCAAGACCCACAACAGTCCAGACCAAACTGTTGCACTATACCCTTCTCCTATTAACATAACCATGAATTTTTACAATCCACTTGAAATAACCTTCACTTTTACAGAGGTAGACATTTGGCCATCACTGGATGATACGAGACAGAGATGCAAATGATGACCTCAACTACACCATACAAAATCCACTTTAGTCCAGTCAAAAATAAGGCCAGTGAGCTAATGTTATGGTTAGTAAACAATACAAGCTGGAATACTCCTATCTATCTATCTATCGCCAGACGCCTTAATCCCGGAAGGGGTGGCCACAAACAAATCACCTCCATGTCGCTCTGTCCCCTGCCATTTCACTGCCCTGCTCCCAGCTCACACCCCCATCTCTCATATACCTCTCCACTCCATCCCTCCATCTCATCCTTGGCCTCCCCTTCCCCCTCTCCCCCTTCCACCTCACTCACATACACTTTCCTTGTCAGTCTCTCACTCTCCATCCTCTCCACATGGCCAAACCACCTTAAATGTGTTTCTCCTAATGCTTCCTACCACATCCACACCACAATGCTTCTTCACTTCCTCATTTGTCACTGTCTCTCCATGTGACTCCACATGCTCCTCTCAAATAACTCATTTCCACTGCTCTCACTCTTGACTTCTGTTCCTCCAGCAGGGTCCAAGCTTCACTTCCATATGTTAGAGTTGGTATCACAATACTGTCATGTAGCAGCTTCTTCACTTCCATGCTCACTTCCCTGTTTCTTATCACTGCTTTCAAGGAACCGGGAACCTTTCTTCCCTGCTGCAACCTTTCCAGCACTTCACCCTCTAAACTTCCATCCTTACTCATCACACTACCCAAGTACTTAAATGCACCCACATTCTCCATATCCTCCCCATCCAATCCCACTGTACATTCACTGACTTCATCTCTCTCGAACACAATCACTTTACTCTTCCCTACATTCACCTTTAGATTCCGTTTCTTACACTCTCTCCCAAACTCATCTACTAAGCCTTGCAACTCCCCTACGTCTTCACTTATCAACACAGTATCATCTGCAAACAACAGTACAGGGAGTTTCTAAACACTGCCCAGTCTCATTAGGGCTGCCCCAACATCCACTGCCCTACCTTGTATCTCTTTTATAACCCCATCCGTATACAGACTGAACAACCATGGAGACATGACACTTCCTTGTTTCAATCCAACCTTCAAATGGAAAAATTCACTAAGTTCACCATCCACAAGCACTGCAGCCTTCGCACCCTCATATATACTCTTCACGACCTTCAACAACTTCCCATCTACTCCATATATTCTTAATACTTTCCACAATCCTTGTCTATCCACCCTGTCATATGCTTTCTCCAAATCCATGAAGGCTGCATACAACTTCTTTCCCTTCTCTAGAAACTTTTCCATTAAAGATCTAAGAATGAATATCTGATCTACACAACCTCTTTCCTTCCTAAAGCCCCCCTGTTCTTCTCCAACTAATTCCTCTGTTATTTCCCTAACTTTGTCAATAAGTATCCTACCATATACTTTTCCTATTACACTAAGAAGGCAATGCCCCTATGATTACCACACACTTCTTTTTCCCCCTTTCCTTTGTAGGAATGCTCCTACTGTTGAGAAATGACACAACAGTATTGCACTGTACTGTATATTAAACACTAAACAGTAAAAAAGCACAAACTGTTGTGCATTCCGCTTTCTCCCATTACAACCACAGGTATAAAGCACTTTTTAAAAATCACTTTCACAGGTATAAATTATGACAAAACCTGATTCTAATCTTCATCCCTTTTTTTATTTTCCCTATCCAACTAGTAAACCATTCAGGACAGGCTCACTGTTATTTTATACTAGCTACTGCAATACAGTCTTATTCAAGTAAGAGATACCCTTCCTTAGAGTACTCACCCATTCAGCCTGAGGACATCTTAATGTTTTAATCCTGCCACCATCACAGATGGTTTTTATGCAGTTATGAGAGTGTTATAATGGTTATATATAAACCCTCAAATCAAAGTCTCTCACAAAATGAGTACAATCATCTTGGGGCAAGACAATATGAAAAAGATACATGAAGGCCATTGCAGTGACTGGATTAATGGAGGCAATATATATTAACCATTTCAAAGCCTCCCTTAAACCAAGCAAAATTGTCTTAAGGTAGTAATGACAACGAAAACAAACTGATGTGATCAAACAATACAACTAGAAGGAATCATGGCATCACCCTATGCATATCAACTCCTTAATCACACCCTCTCCCTCTCTCTCCATTACTGACTTCCTCTCCCTCTATATTACTCTCGTCCTCTCTCTCTCTCTCTCTCTGTCACTAACTCCCTTTCTATATTTCCTCCCCACCTCATCTCCACCCCCCCAGTAGTAACTGTTACCTGACTTTCCTGAAACAAAGAAGAATGCAGTGCTGTAAACTGGTAAGCAGAGGACAATTATATCTGTATCGGTATCGAAATGGGAAAACTATCTGACAAGTGGAATCAGCTGTGTAACAAGAAAAATAAATCAAGGTTTGTTTTAACCAGTGATCTTAGACTCTATTAAGTCTTCTAATACTTACTTTTCTCACCTTTTTGGGTGTGAATTAAGGCTGGAATGATGATGATTTTCTAGAAATATGATTGTTCCCACAATGTTCCCTGTCTTAAAGGGTAGAAAGCTTCAACTAAAACATAAGTAACACCTACACCATATTATAATATTACTGTGGTTAAAAAACTCAGCACAGAAACTATACATAAACAGTATTCTTCTATCAAGGTGCTGTGGCAGTCTGGGAGGAACATGCAGGTCATGTAGGTAACTGACCACACACAGCATGCATGTGGTGTTCCTTCAACGGCATGACTTTGATTTAATGTTTACTTTTGGTGGTACAAGAGCTGTGAGCAGTTGTAGTTATATCTTAATTAGAAATCCTAATTCTTTTCATTTTTTTGCTATTAATCTACAGTATGATGTATGTAATTTAAAAGTAAACACAACTATCGCTGCCTTTCTAGGACTAAGTATTTAGTGCTAAACTTCATTGTTACTTGCAAATCTAATTACACTTAGCTATCATGAAAGGAATATCTGCATTACTAAAGCTGGTGATTTGTAGAATTATAATTATTAATCTTTGCCATACTGCAGGTGAGGCAAAACGGTCTGCACAGGCCATGCTGAAAGTGTGGCAACTGACCAAATAAACCATACCACAAAACACATAGCTTTTGTGTTTCCCAAAAAAACATTTGACATGTAGTCATTAGCTAAATATCAAAACACAAAACATTTTAACTTATAGAAACAACATAAAATCTTGGTCACTAAAGGCCATACAAAATGCAAGACATACATAAACTTACGGCCACTGGCCAAACTGTAAAACACAGCATTTATACCTAACTATATAAAATCCTGGCCAGTCAATAGTCATAAAATGAAACAACATTTATACTTAATAACACGTAACATCTTAACTGCTAGTCAACAAAAATAATCAATTTGTACGGAGTAGGCTGTAGCACCAGTTTAGCAGGGTAGTACTCCCAAGGTAGATGGAAAGCTGATGACAGGGAGATCTGGAGTTCCCGTTTCATCAGCCCTCAGGACTAGTTCCTGACCATCCTTTGCTGAACATTTTCAGTGTCTCAGTAACACAGGAGTAGGCCAGCATGCTCTCCAATACAAGTGTCTCTAACTGTCAACGTCAAACTACATGCATGCTACATACTACACTCCCTTTTCAAAATTCAAAGAAAAGGGCGTCAAATAACATAGCCTCGGAGTCCCCAGGGGTGGGGACCATAAATGCCCCCACCATCCGCCCCTCTCCTGCTGACGACTCTAGCAGCTGCCTGGAACCACTGTCTGACTCACTCCTTCTTCATTTCTGTAACATTCGTGGCCTTTCCTCAAACTATCACTCTGTTGAGCACCACCTCTCCTCCTCTAAACCTCACCTTCTCCTCCTCTCTGAGACTCAGCTGTCTGAGGCAACTGACAGCAAGCCCTTTTCTGTATCCTCCTACTTTCTCCATTCTCATTTCAAAGCCAAAGGTGGCTGTTGCATATATGTACGCAACGCTCTATCTTGCTCTCGTGTTCCTGAACTTGATTCTCCTGAATTCTCTACTCTCTGGCTTCGGCTCTCCTGTCATTCTCTGACTAAGTATATCCATGCTGTTTACTTATCTCCTAATTCTACTGACTATCAAAAATTCTTTGACTATCTTAATTCTACGATGGAACAAATTGTATCCATTTCTCCTTTCTCTGAAATCTCCATTCTAGGAGATTTCAGTGCTCACCACCACCTTTGGCTCTCCTCTCCTTTCACTGATCCACCTGGTGAACAAGCCTAAATCTTTTCTATCCTTAATGACCTAGCGCAGCTTGTATAGCACCCTACCTGTATCCCTGACTGCCTTGGAGAGAGTTCCAACATGCTTGATCTCTTCCTAACAACTAATCCTTCTGCTTACACTGTTAATCTTTTCTCTCCGTTGGGCTCCTCCAATCATAACCTTATCTTAACTTGCCCTATCGCTCCGGTACGGCCTGTGGACCCTCCAAAGAAATGCCGACTGTGGCACTCTGGAGCTGCAGATTGGGAGGCCCTCAGGCAGTACTTCTTTGATTTTCCTTGGAATGATTATTGCTTCCATGGCCAGGAGCAACCTAAGTGTGCCTTGCGCATTACGGAGGTTATTCTCTCAGGCATGGACGCATACATTCCTTTCTCATATCCTCTGACTAATGCAAGAAAGCCTTGGTTTAATCACGCTTGTTCTAATGCTGTCCGCAACAAGGAGAGGGCCTATAAAAGGTACCAGA
>JAGKTI010002867.1:0-20062 GCA_018397915.1 Birgus latro
ATATAATTAAAAACCACTCTCATGTTGGTCAGTAATCCATAAGTTCCCCCAATAATTTTGTTTATATGCTTTTCTGGTGACAAGTCATCCCAAATAATCACTCCCAAATCATTCTCATCCTTTCTTTTACTAATCATCTCATTGCCCATTTTATATGTCCAGTGTGGTCTTCTTTCACTTATACCCATTTCTAATACATGACACTTCTTGGCATTAAAGTCCATTTTCCAAGTCTGGCTCCAGCTGTGTATTTTGTCCAAGTCCTCTTGCAGTTCTTTACAACTATCAATACATTTAATATGTTTCATAATTTTAGCATCATCTGCAAACATACTCATATAACTATTCAAACCCTCTGGCAAATCATTTACATATATTAGAAACATTACTGGGGCCAAGACAGAGCCCTGGGGTACTCCACTAGTCACATTTCTCCATTGTGATACCTTGTCTGTTATTACTGTTCTCATCTGCCTTCCTATCAAATAATCTCCCATCCACTTTGATAGTTTCCCATGCACCCCTCCAAATGTCCTCAACTTCCACAATAGTCTCTTATAGGGTACCCTGTCAAATGCTTTCTTAAGATCCAGATAGACACAGTCTGCCCATCCCTCTCTCTCCTGTACGACATCTGTTACCCTACTTTAGAAACTTAGTAGGTTAGTAATACATGATCTTCCTTCCCTAAAACCAAACTGTCTTGGTGTTATCACTTCATTTTCTTCTAAATACTTTATCCATCTTTTTCTAATAATTTGCTCACAGATTTTACAAACAATACTAGTAAGTGACACAGGTCTATAATTAAGTGGATCCTCCCTATCTCCTCCCTTAAAGATTGGCACAATACTTGCTCTTTTCCAATCTTTAGGTAACTGTCCATTTTCAAGCGAGGTTTTGATAATGACATAAACTGGCCACACTAACTGGTCGGCACATTCCTTCAGGATCCATCCAGCCACACCATCTGGTCCCATTGCTTTTCTCACATCCAAATCCTTCATCAGCTGTAGCACCTCATCCATGTCAACTGTAATTTCGGTCATTCTCGTCAGCCTGGGTTCCATTTCAGGCTCCCTAAATTCGTCTTCCAATACATAAACTGACTGTAGCTTGTTGTTCATTATTTCACACAAGTCTTCCTCTCTTTCGTATGTTTCATCTCCATCCCTCAGTTGTATTGTACTGTCCTTAACTTTCATTTTGCCATTTACAAACCTATAAAATAGTTTCGGCTCTTTTTTACAGTTTGATACAATATATAGGGAGGCTGCCAGGGATCGAGCAGCATGGAGAGCCGCCATTAGGTGACCAAGGCCGACACATGCAAGCATGTTGGAGCCTTCAAAAACGAAACGAAACGATTTCCTTTCCTCTTCTCTCCGTATCCTTACATATTCATTTCTAACCTGCTTGTACTCCTCCCAGGCCCTTTCACTATACCTTCTTCTCACTTTCTTCCATGCTTTTTTTCTTGCCTCTTGTGCCATCCTACATCTGTTGTTAAACCATTCTTTCTTCCTTTCCATAGCTGCAGAAAATTTTGGGACATACTTAGTAACTCCTGTTTTATACTTCTATCAAAAACTCATATTTCTCATCAACATTTGTGATCATATTCATTTTACTCCATTCTACATTTTGGAAAAAGTTTCTCAGGGAAGCAAAGTCTGCCTTCCCATAATTGTATCTATTTTCTCTATGGTTTTCATCTCTTTCTCCTTCCCTCACTCCTACCACGTCCATCTCAATTACCAGATGATCACTTTTACCAAAGGGGCAATGGTAGGTTATGTTCCTCACATCATTTGGGTCCTTTGTGAATAGTAGGTCAAGCCTGGATGGTTCATCAACACCCCTAATTCTTGTGTTTTCTTTGATCAACTGGGTTAACATGTTTTCCATCATCAATTCCATTAATTTATTTCCCCATGATTCTTCATTGTTCCCAGCATCCATACTTTCCCAATCAACTTCTCTACAGTTAAAATCTCCCATTAATATTATTCTATTTCTTCATTCAATTAACATTTCTAGCCTAATAATGGATTCACTTATTAACTGTTCGTAATCTTCCTTTGTCCATGCCCTAGTTTTGGGGGGCATATAAAAAACTATTACATCCGTTTTTTCTCCATAATTGTCCTCTATTTCAACTCCCAAAAGTTCAGCCTTAGTATTTTCAATTTCTATATTCATTACTCTTAGGTCATTATGGGTTAATATCACTATTCCTCCCCCAAATTTGCCTTCTCTGTCCTTCCTCCAAATCTTATAATTATTCCAACCAAATAATTTTATATCGACATTTCGGGGAAATTTAGTCTTTACTAGGTAAACAATTTCAGGTTTATTTTCATTTAAGTAGTCTCCAATTTCCCCTTTCTTAGATATTAATCCATCTACGTTACTATACATGATGCTCAGATTTGCTGCACTGTTGTTATCTTTACCATTCTTCTCTTTTTCATATTCATATCCATCCCCTTTGTTTCCTTCACGTCTAGTTCTTCACATACCACTTTCCTTGCCTTCATATCCATCACTCTCCAAAAAAATGTTTTACGTTCTTCCTCTGTCCTCCTGTCATTTTTTTCCTTTACTTGGTCCTTCAAAGATTTTAAGACTTCTCTTTCTTCTTCATTCAGTTCTTTTCTTACTATAATATTTTCCATTCCTGCCTCTTTACTTAGTTTCCAGGTCACCTTAAGTATGTCATTTACAACACTTTCTGAAGACATCTTAACTCTCATTGGTCTTGCTTCCCCTTTCTTATATGGCCCTATCCTCCTTACTTCCTCAATTTCTTTTTCCCACTTGTTTCCTTCAGGATCGATCTTGTCCAATATTTGCCTCACCTGATTTGAGTCTCTCTCGAGTCTCACAGACCCAACTTTTTCTTCTTCCTCCCTGTTTCCAAATATTATCACACATCTGTTCCTTTCTACTGTTTCTCTCACTATTTTCTCTTTTTTCTTCAATATTTTCACTACATTTTCTTCCATTTTTTTCTTGTTCATTTCCCTTTCTTCCTGAATAATTTCCCTTTCTTCCTGAATAATTTCCCTTAAACTGACTACTTCTTTCTGTTCTTCTTCCACATGTGCCCACTTTGCCTTTTGCTCTTCTAACACACTACTTACCTTCTCTGTTTGGTTACTGCTTTCTTCTAGTTTTCTCCGTAGTTCAGTATTTTCTCATTTTAAATTCTCAATCTCCTGGTTCGCTGTCTCATTGGCCTGTATCAAACTCTGTATAGTATTTTCGGTTTTTTCAGGCATGTCTCTTGATACTAGATCTTCCACTTTCTTTTCTAGACCACTAATTCTCATAATCAGTGTTTTAACCAGGTCCATTACATTTGTTTCACTGTCAAATCCTGGGAATTTCGGTTCCCCAGTGTTTACATTGTCGGCCATCTTTAAGGTCGGTTGCAGTACTAAACTGAACAGCTGTTCCCAAAATTCCTATAAAAACATTCATGTATACTTAATGATAATAGTTCTTTACATTTTTGGTAGACTATAATAACTTGCAACACTTAAAATTATTAACAAGACTGGAGACAGGACAATTCCTGAAAACTACTTAGGGTTTGTTGAGAGGCGGTTTGAGACACGTCTTCTCGCTGTGGCTGCCACTCCGTGTGTGTGTGTGTATTTACCTATTTGTAGTATACAGGAATTGAGCTAAGCTCGTGTTGTCCTGTCTCCATATCTACATTCATCTAATCTAGTTTTAAATACAGTAATCCCTCCATTATTCGACACAATAGAGCCAAAGGCATGTCCGGACATTGGTCTTGTCCGAATATTGGGCCTTGAAGCTCCAGCACTGGTCATTCATGACCCTAACCTAACCTAACCTAAATCAGAAAACTACCTTCCTACCTCCCTACTGGACATGTATAGCACTTATTTAGGTCCCTTTTCACATAAATAATGCACACAAAGCATGAATTAATTGAATTTTAACCAAAAAATAATGATTTAGAGGTGAGTAAGACATAGGTGGTCAGAACTTGCCAGCATAGTATAAGTAAGTATCGGACATGGAATTCATCTTTTCTCACATTTTATGTACTAAATTATTGGATACAAAGCATCAAATACAGTAAATGATGTAAATTGCTACCAGAAAAATGGTTAGGTTAGGTTAGTACCGAACATGAAATTCACTGCCTTTCACCTTTTTCATAGCTGGTGCACTTAAAAACCATGCATGAAAAAATTAAATTGCAAGCAGGAAATTATGATTAACATTTTGTGAATTTTTTTAACACATTTACAGCATGATGAAAACAGGTTAAACATGAAAATCTTTATGGTAATCATAGGTTAGGTTAGGTTATGACCGGACATGAAATTCACTGGCTTTCACCATTTTCATAGCTGATGCACTTAAAAACCATGCATGAAAAAATTAAATTGCAAGCAGGAAATTATGATTAACATTTTGGGAAATTTTTAAACACATTTACAGCATGATGAAAACAGGTTAAACATGAAAATCTTTATGGTAATCATAGGTTAGGTTAGGATAGGTTAGGTTAGGATAGGTTAGGTTAGGTTAGTTTAGGTTAGGTTAGGTTAGGTTAGGTTAGGTTAGGTTAGGTTAGGTTATGACCAGCCATGAAATTCACTGGCTTTCACCATTTTCATAGCTGGTGCACTTAAAAACCATGCATGAAAAAATTAAATTGCAAGCAGGAAATTATGATTAGCATTTTGGGAAATTTTTTAACACATTTACAGCATGCTGAAAACAGGTTAGACATGAAAATCATTATGGAAATCATCTTGCACACAGTTTATGCATGAGATTAATGATATGGAAAGAACAAACCAAGGAATTTTGATGAAGTTAGGGTACTTACGAAAAAGAAGCCGCCACACTGATGTAATAACCCACTCTATCATCTCAGACTCTGACAGGAAGACCTTGCACCTGACACACCTTTGCAATTGACAATCACCAGCACTTCTCACCAACACTTTCCACAATGTTTTTTTTTTATAACTGGGATCACATCACTTCACTGCACTGTACATAACTGTAAATTCCCGTGTGGTCTAGTGACGAGCCCTGGAGAATTTAGTCGCTGTCAGAGTCCGAGATGAGCTGACGGAGGCGGCGTAGGGGCATCTTGGTGGGACGTGGTGATACGGTATCCACTGCAGAGGACTCCAAAGATAGAGGGAAACTAACATTCAGTGGTGACTCAGCTGGGCTGTGGCTCGGAGCTAGAAGGCCTGTCTTGGTGAGATGATGGTGTGGAGCGAGGGTTGACGACGGCAGGGTTGACTGGCTTGAAAAAACTGTCAATGGTCGATTGACGCAAGGAACGACGATTTTGACAATTAATGATGCGCTGCCTGAAAGCTCGCACTTCATCCACAAAACCCAAGGGCCTCATCTCCCTGTCGCAGTCTGGGTGTTCTAGGTAGTGAAGGATGAACTCCACATACTCCCGGAGTGTGCTCAGCTTGGGGATGGTTGGGGTAGTGGGAAGCCGTGAGGAGTCTGCATCATCGTCCCTGTCCTCATCAGAATCTTCCTGCTGGGTACTCGGACCGGCAACAGTAGATGCGATCTTGGTATCAGACATGATGATACCCAGGATCGCCCTCGTCGTCATCCAACCACTCGCGCACTTCGTCGACATCCACATTGTCTCCACCCGCATGAAGCCTTGCATGGAAGTCATCCACGTCAAAACCTAGAAAATCGTGCACCACATCACTTCCATGAAGCAGCCGAGACCAACCATTGTCTAAAGTCTTGACAGAGACTTCCTTCCATGCACTGGCCCAGTTGTAGATGGCAGACTTGAGGTTGTATCGGCGAAGGTTTTCGAGAGTTTTTTGTCCTCGCATGTCTCGTCCTTCCCTGCAATCGTCCTCGTCCTCGTACACAACCATCACCTCGTCCAAAAACATCCTAGCCTCTTCGTTGCCACAATCACTCCCTGGTCCATTGGTTGGATGAGAGCAGTTGTATTAGGTGGCAAAAACAGACACCTGATCCGACCATTCTCAGCCACCAACTCCTCTGATGGATGCGCTGGCGCTTTGTCTAGAATCAGGAGGGCCTTTACCTGGTCTCGTGGGATTTTCAGTGTCTCCGTCTGATAATGAATGACCTCCTTTACAAAGTGTTGGTGGAACCAATTTCTGAAGATCTTGGTTGTGAACCAACCCTTCAGTGAATGATACCACACGACAGGAAGGGCATCCATTAACCCACGAAGGCACCTAGGCTGCTTTGCACGGCCTACAATAACGGGCTTGAGCCGGTGCATGTCGTTAGCATTTGCACAGCACAAAGCAGACACCCATTGCTTGGGGCCAGGCAAACGCTTCTTCGTCTCCTCTGCAAGAGTGTTTGTGGGTATTGAACGGTAAAATAGGCCAGTTTCGTCAGCGTTGTAAACTTGACCAAGAGTGAGGCCCTCCCTATCAAACAAGCCCTTCACCTTCTGCCGAAACTGTTCTACTCCTTCGTCGTTAGCGTCCAGAGCTTCGCCATGGGTCTTACGGTTGGTAAGTCCGTGTCGTAACTTGAACGCGAAGAGCCAACCTTCAGATGCCTTGAAGTCTGGGGTGTCTTGTAGCCTTGCGAACTTCTCAGCAGCAGCTTTCAGCTCCGTTCCACGTACCAACACACCAGCAGCACGTTGTTGTCGATACCAAATCAACGTGGACCGGTCGATGTCTGCTTACTTAGGACTAAACATCACCTTCCTCTCCACGTTTCGTTTGGTCTTCGAAGCGAAATCAGCCATGTACTGCTGTAGTTTGTGTTGGGACTTCTTGATATCAAACAAGGTGGAGTGAGAGAGGTTGAATTCACGACGAATCCGTGATGTCGGCCACCCGGCGTCCACCTTCTCCAATACCTGCCTCTTCTTCTCCAGAGTCAGAACCGCTTTCTTCCTCTTCTCAGGAGGTGGGGCCATCATCGCACACATGTTGAAGAAGGTGAAGAGCAGCATCAAGCCCTGCAGGAGGTAGGGTATCACCACAAAAGGAATCACTTCGGCCGCCATTGTCGGAGCGTGTTTACAATCCAGGAGCAGAGCGGGAAATGGGATGGACAGACAGGCGCCACGCACGTAAACACAGCCGATCGGCGCGTGCGGGAAATTCAAACTGACGTGGTCCCAAAAAAAAGGATTTTTTTCGGATTTTTTTGAATTTGGGGGCATTTTGGGGGGTGGACAGCCCACGATGTCCGAATAGTGAGGGATCCGAATAATGGGCGTCCGAATAATAGAGGGATTACTGTACATGAATGTTTTTCACCTGCACCACCTCTTTGTCTAAGTCATTCCAAATACTTATGCTTCTGTTCGGGAAACTGAACCTTTAGAGATCATTAAGACATCTACTTTTCCTCAACTTGAAGCCATGACCTCTTGTTCTTCCATCATCCAACACAAAAAGATCCTCTCTATCCACCCTTTCCAATTCTCTTACATTTCTAAATATCGTGATCAAGTCACCTCTTTCCCTTCTCTCACGCAGTGTTGGTAACTTCAGTTTTTCCAATCTCTCCTCGTAGGTGAGTTCCCTTAAACGTGGTATCATCTTCATTGCCATCCATTGAACCCTTCCTAGTTTATCAATATGCTTTTTCAAGTGAGGTGACCATACCACTGCCGCATACTCTAGTGTGTGTGTGTGTGTGTGTGTGTGTGTGTGTGTGTGTGTGTGTGTGTGTGTGTGTGTGTGTGTGTCCGACTTTGGGCATAGGCTTCACAGCCTGCTGTCAAGGCCCAGCAGTCCTCCCACACACCACACACCCCTACATGTCACCACTTCGGCGCTAACACCCACCGTCCATATTGAATACAGGCTTGGGCTGTCTCATACAGGACTGGTGTATTGGTATTGGCGGGGGTATTTTTACGACATGTCGGTGGGTCTTCTGGTAGACCAGTAAAGCTTGATTTAACAAAATTCAAATCCATAAACTGTTCCCTGCTCCAGCGAGGATATGAACCTGGGTCCGTTAGGACTGCAAGCCACCTCTCTACCGATTGAGCCACCCCCCTCCCCTTCTGGGTGCATAGGTCCTCACCTTCACCGCCTTCTCCTTCAGCACCATGCCACGCATCATTAATTTGTGTTGCTGCACACATTCTTTGCTCCCAATAACTATAACATCTCTCTCCAACTTCCTATCAGTCCTCCTGACCTGGAAATAGTCAATCTGGGTACTCTTATACAATTAACCCTAGACTTGTATGTAATTAGCCTACTCTCTCTTTTCCTCAGATGAGAAAAAAAAAGAGAGAGAGAGGGGGGGAGGAATACACTGAGAGTGTGAAGCAAGAAAAGAGACTAGTAAAGAGAAAAAAGGTGATAAATGATGCTCTTGGAAGGAAAGTGAATGGAAATTTCTCTGAAATTAGGAAATTGTTCAGGAAAGGGTTGAAAATATAGAAGTGAAACTGGAAAGAAGTGTGAAAGTGTGACGGATGAAAGTGAAAGAATATTAACCAATGGAAATGAAGTAAGAAACAGATAGATAGAATTTTTTGAAAGGCTGATAAATGGGCATGGTGAGGTTAGAAGGGAGTGGCTGTAAACTTTATTGGGTTTGGTGGTGTGCAGAGAAGGAATGTAGTGACAGGAAATGTGACATTGGCTGAAGTGAAGAATGCTGTGAAATGGATGGAGTTTGGGAAATTGGTAGGGGTTCATGAGATACATCCAGAGATGGTTAAGTGTAGTGGAGAGAGGCAGTAAATTGTTGGATATGTAAGAAGGCATGTATAAGGGAAACTGTACCAGTGCAGTGGAAAAAGATTGATTGTACAGGAGTAAAGGTGCGTAAAGTGGGTGCAAAAATTATAATTGCATGAGTCTCTTCATTGTTGTAGGAAAGGTATATGGAAGAATTATCCTAGAGCACAGTATGTTTGGGATATATCAGAATGCCTGGTGAGTGATGAACAAGAGAGGATGTGTGAATCAAATAACTGAAGTGAGACAGATTGTGGAGAAGGCTTGTAAGACTGATGATAAGGTTTTTATGGCACTTGTGGATCTGAGGACAATTAGGTGTTTATTGCACTTATGGATCTGGTGAAAGCATATGACAAGGTGGATAGACAAGGTTTGTGGAAGGTATTAAGAATATATGGAGTGGATGGGAAGTTGTTGAAGGCAGTGAAGAGTATGTATGAGGGTGCTAAGGCTGCAGTGCGTGTAGATGGCAAACTGAGTGAATCTTTCCATTTGAAGGTTGGATTGAAACAAGGATGTGTCATATATCCATGGTTGTTCAATCTGTACAATAATGGGGTTATAAAAGAGATACAAGGTCGGGCAGTGGATGTTGGAGCGGCCCTAGTGAGAGAGGGCAGTGTTTGGAAACTCCCTGTACTGTTGTCTGCAGATGATACTGTGTTGTTGAGCGAAGACGAAGGGGAGCTGCAAGGCTTGGTAGATGAGTTTGGGAGAGTGTGTAAGAAACGGAATCTAAAGGTGAATGTAGGGAAGAGTAAAGTTATGGTCTTCGAGAGAAGTGAAGCCAGTGAATGTAATGTGAGATTGGATGGGAAGGATATGGAGAATGTGAGTGAATTTAAGTACTTGGGCAGTGTGATGAGTAAGGAAGGAAGACTGGAGGGTGAAGTGCTCGAAAGGGTACAGCAGGGAAGGAAGGTTGCTGGTTCGTTGAAAGCAGTGATAAGAAACAGGGAAGTGAGCATGGAAGTGAAAAAGTTGTTACATGATAGTATTGTGATACCAACTCTCATATGGAAGTGAAGCTTAGACCCTGTTGGAAGGACAGAAGTCAAGAGTGAGAGCAGTGGAAAAGAGTTATTTGAGAGGAGCATGTGGAGTCACATGGAGAGACAGACTAACAAATGAGGAAGTGAAGGAGCTTTGTGGTGTAGATGTGGACATGATGGGAAGCATTAGGAGAAACACGTTGAGGTGGTTTGGGCATGTGGAGAGGATGGAGAGTGAAAGACTGATGAGGAGAGTGTATGTGAGTGAGGTGGAGGGGGCGAGAGGGAGGGGGAGGCTGAGGATGAGATGGAGGGATGGAGTGGAGAGGTATATGAGAGAGGGGGGTGTGAGTTGGGAGCGTGGTAGTGAAATGGCAGGGGACAGAGCGACATGGAGGCGATTTGTTTGTGGCCACCCCGTGCGGGATTGAGG
Organism: Birgus latro; assembly: GCA_018397915.1. Taxonomy (NCBI): domain Eukaryota; kingdom Metazoa; phylum Arthropoda; class Malacostraca; order Decapoda; family Coenobitidae; genus Birgus; species Birgus latro. The sequence continues at coordinate 10,182 of JAGKTI010002867.1, forward strand.
CGTCTGGCAATAGATAGATAGATAGATGGATCTGGAAAAGCATATGACAAGGTGAACAGAGGAGGATTGTGGAAGATTTTATGTATGTTTGGTGTAGATGGTAAATAGAATGCTGAGTGCTCTTAGAGTTTAAAGTGATGGTTGCTGAGAGAGAAGGTGACTCCCAGTGTGATGTTATGGTGAATAGAGACTGGAACTGGTGGATATTTAAGTACCTGGTTACAGTGATTGAAAAGAGAGGTAAATATGCAAAAGAAGTGGAAAGTAGAATGGTACAGGGAATGAAAGTGCCTGGTGCTATGAAGGCGTTGTTAGGAAGCAGAGGTTTGAATATGGGAGCTGTGAGAGGCTAGCACAAAAGAGTTCTAGTACCTGCTCTAACCTACGGGTGTGAGAGTATGTTGTGGCATGAAAATGAAAAGTCAAGAATTAGAGCAGTGGAGATGAGACTGTTGATGCATGTCAGAAAATGTGTGGAATGAGGAAGCCCATGGAGAGCAGAGTTGAAGAAAGCATGCTGAAATGGTTTGGTCATACGAGGCTGCCTGTGGAGTGATGCTGAATGTGCCATAATTGATAAATCGAGGGTATGGAAGTTAAGCATCAGATATTTTTATTACCCATTGTGCCTTTGGTGGGTGGGGTGTGCCTGCAGAGATGGATGAGAATGGCAGTGCTTTAGTGGACATTTGTGCTGGAAGGTGGTTGGTGATAGCTAATACCCTCTTCAGACACAAAATGATCCATAGGTATACATGGCGAGTGTTGAGAAGGTTGGATGGTGAACTGAATGAATGGAAGGCAATGATTGACTATATGTGTGTGGATGAAAAGATGAGAAGATGTGTAATGGATGCAAGAGTATAGGGGGGGTGGACTTTCTGACCATCAGTTGGTGGTGGCCAGAATCAGGGTCCAAACAAAATAGAGGAAGAGAAGAAGGGAAGGACAGGAGGAAGTAGTTCTTACAAGGAGGGTAGAAAAGTTACAAAAGGATGGAATAAAGGCACAATATAAAAGGGAAGTGGAGGAGTGATTGGATAAATATAGATAGGGGGAGATGGGGGACGTGGAAGGTGTGTGCAAGATATTCACAGAAGAAATCTGGGCAGCATGTGAGGTGGTGTGTGGGGTGAAGAGAAGACGAAAGAGGGTTCAGGGAACAGCATGGTGGACTGAAGAGGTGAGAAAGGCTGTGGCACAAAAGAAGAAAGCATATAATGAGTGGATGAGGAACAGGGGCGTCGAAGAAGCTGAGAGACGGAAGAGAGAGTTATGTGTAGAGAGGAGGAGAGAGGTGAAAAGATTAGTAAGAGAAAGAAGAGAGTGGATGAGGAATTTGGAAGGAATTTGAGTGTAAAGTGGAAGGAATGTAAGAAAATGTTCTGGAAAGAGGTAAAGAGAGTTAGACAGGGTGCCAATGAAGTTAGTTGAGATGTGAAAGATAAATATGGTAGATTACTAGTGGAGAAGGAGGAAAAAGTGAACAGATGGAGAGAACACTTTAATGAATTGTTGAACATAGAGAATGAAAGTAATGCAGTATAAGTGGCTGGCGAATGGCTGGCAGGAGGGTTGTGAGAAAAGAGGAAGAAATCAGTAGGATGGAAGTGGTGGAAGCAATGAAGAAAGTTAAAATGGGGAAAGCCCAGGATTTGATGGAGTGTGTGTGGTGAAATGCTGAAGCATGGGGGAGAGATAGTAATAGAATGGATGTGGAAGGTGTGCAGATTGGCATGGGAGGAAGGTAGAGTCCCGGAGGATTGGAAGTCAGGTGTAATTATTCCCCTGTAATCATAGGGGCATTTGCCTTCTTAACGTAATAGGAAATGTATGTGGTAGGATACTTATTGACAAAGTTAGGGAAATAGCAGAGGAATTAGTTGGAGAAGAACAGAGAGGTTTTAGGAAGGGAAGAGGTTGTGTCGACCAGATATTCATTCGTAGATCTTTAGTGGAAAAGTTTCTCGAGAAGGGAAAGAAGTTGTATGCAGCCGTCATGGATTTGGAGAAAGCATATGATGGGGTGGATGGACAAGGATTGTGGAAAGTATTAAGAATATATGGAGTAGATGGGAAGTTGTTGAAGGCTGTGAAGAGTATGTATGAGGGTGTTAGGATGCAGTGTGTGTGGATGACAAACAGTGAATTTTTCTAGTTGATGATTGGATTGAAACAAGGATGTGTCATTTCTCCATGGTTATAGAAGAGATACTAGGGTTATAAAAGAGATACTAGGTCGGGCAGTGGATGTTGGAGTGGCCCTAGTGAGAGAGGGCAGTGTTTGGCAACTCCCCGTACTGTTGTTTGCAGATGATACTGTGTTGTTGAGTGAAGACGAAGGGGGGCTGCAAGGCCTGGTAGATGAGTTTGGGAGTGTGTGTAAAAAATGGAATCTAATGGTGAATGTAGGGAAAAGTAAAGTGATGGTCTTCGAGAGAGGTGAAGTCAGTGAATGTACAGTGAGACTGGATGAGAAGGATATGGAGAATGTGAGTGCATTTAGGTACTTGGGTAGTGTCATGAGTAAGGATGGAAGTCTGGAGGGTGAACTGCTTGAAAGGGTGCAGTAGGGAAGGAAGGTTGCTGGTTCATTTAAAGCAGTGATAAGAAACAGGGAAGTGAAAAAGTTATTACATGACAGTATTGTGAAGCACGGACCCTGTTGGAGGGACAGAAGTCAAGAGTGAGAGCAGTGGAAATGAGTTATTTGAGTGGAGCATGTGGAGTCACATGGAGAGACAGACTAACAAATGAGGAAGTGAAGGACCGTTGTGGTGTGGATGTGGTTGTGATAGGAAGTGTTCTGGAGAGACACATTAAGGTGGTTTGGGCATGTGGAGAGGATGGAGAGTGAGAGACTGACGAGGAGAGTGTATGTGAGTGAGGTGGAGTGGGGAAGAGGGAGGGGGAGGCCAAGGATGAGATGGAGGGATGGAGTGGAGAAGTACTGTATATGAGAGAGGGTGGTGTGAGCTGGGAGCGGGGCAGTGAAATGGCAGGGGACAGAGCAACGTGGAGCCGTTTTGTTTGTGGCCACCCAGTGCGGGATTGAGGCGTCTGGCAATAGATAGATAGATAGCCTTTGGAGCTCTTCCTTTGGAGGAACTCCAAAGGCTTCTTGTGCTCAAAATTCATTATTGTGTCCTTCATTTTCACAGTTTAATTTTGGCTGGTTTGGCATTACTCTAACAAGCTCTTCATATAAATAGAAATGGGTATAAATAGGGTGAAGGGTTTATGTGAGTGAGGTTGAAGGTAGGAGGTGTAGTGGGCCAAGAGGAAGATGAATAGGTATGGTAAATGAATGTGTGAGGAACAGAAGGAAGAAAGCTGACAAGGCTAGGGAACTGACAAGGAACTGAGTTGGATGAATGGGTTTTGTATGGAGGAGCCCATTACAGCTGATTGGCACCCCTTTCCCCCATTTTATTTTTAATTGACAGTCACTGGATTGACATTGTCTGACAGGTAGCTATGAAGCTGTGTGTGGAAAGGTGTACAGTAAGGTTGTCAAGAATCTGGGGGCTTGAACAGTGAATTAATGAATGTGTGGCCCTTGATTGGACATGCTGTTGATAAGTTCCCCCGCTATCATATTCTTTCCTTTTCCTTACTTTCTGGACTTTAACCTCACCCAACCTGCAGGTGAGAAAAAGAGGCTTGATGATAGTAAGATAGTAATTTCATTGGTAAGTTTATTTAAGTACTGTAGTGTTCACACTTTATGATTTTCTTTTACAATTTTTAATCTCACCCATTGTGAAAATTGGTTCAGGATGATGGTATAACAAAACCTGTACAGTCCTCCCTCCAATTTTGTGAGAATAGGGTCGACAAAAACCTTCACAAACTCAAAATTCGCAAAATTCAAACAATTAAATAGGTATGAAATAAAAGCAAATTGGTCGACATCACCCCAAGGTAAGCACTTTTTCCCACTCTTTCTCTCGACTCTACCTCTTAATTTTGCAATGATAAATGAAACAAACATGAGCTTATGTACTGTACAGTAATATTAATAAGAAAACATCATAGGTAAGAAACATAAAAAAAAAAAAATGCATTTGCACTGATGTGAAGACTGGCATGGTGCACGGGACTGGTGACGGGGCGAGGCTTGGGTGTGGCTACTGTGGTCCCGCGGGCCCTACGTCATCACTGTCACTGTCGGAAGATATTTCCACATCTTGCTGTTTTTTCTGCCTCTCTCATGAATCCATCGAAGTCAGAATCGTCACTGGGATCATCAGAATCAAAAAGTTTAGGGATGCTAGGATTGCTGGCTGCTTGGAGAGGGGTGGCAGCACGGCTGGTCGATGGGCATGAATTTTGTGATTAGAGACTGCTTCCTCTTGTTAACCCCATCTCTATGGAGGTCAGCATAAAAGCGAAGGGCCCTGTCAACACCGTGGCATGCTTCCTGAGCCCTAAATTGGTCACATTCATTGCTCAAGATGGTTTCCTTCAGCTGGTCAATGACGGCGAGGATATTGGCCAGGTTATGCATCGTTAATTCTCGGCGTGGTTGTGGTTGTGTTAAAAAATACATGACTTTTGGAACTACTGTAGCTCGCAAAATTGGTGAATCACAAAGTCAAAATTCGTGGAGTTGAAGGATGTACTCTACTGTATAGTGTTTAATCATGTGTTCTTTTGTTTCAGTTTCTTGAGACTTTCAAGAAAGAATACCCTGCCTGGCGACAAAAGCAGACTCCAGTAGTAAAACTACTGGCAGATAAATTCCAGGTAAGCACCAAGCAGTGTCCTATATCCAGCATATACTCCTTCAGTAGAAAGACATCATTACTATACTTTGTCCATAGTATCTTTTTCTAAAACTAAAATTTCTTCATCCTGAATGCTGAGTTGTATCCAGAGATTAATGTTAGAATATGGTGTGGTTCATGAAAAAGTGTTATTGAAAGATGGAGGGATGGAGTGGAGAGGTATATGAGAGAGGGGGGTGTGAGTTGGGAGTGTGGTAGTGAAATGGCAGGGGACAGAGTGACATGGAGGCGATTTGTTTGTGGCCACCCCGTTCGGGATTGAGGCGTCTGGCAATAGATAGATAGATAGAAAGAATTTAAAGCTGTAGTATTGCCTTATTCTGCCATTGAGCAATGAGAAATTAAGAAATTATGAAAACCTGGCAAGTTAAGGTGGACAAACTGTCGTTTAGTCTCGCTGCCTCCAGATTGTTTTATTCAGCTTTAGACAGACTCTCGTATTGAAAGAGTTAAATAGCTATGTTTATTGCTTCTAGATTGAAGAGTCTTTCATGAGGAGAGTAGAATCATCTCATGGTAACAGGAATAAAAGAAAAATGACAGCATTGTAATTAAAGTGTTAAATACGTTGAAGCTCTTAACTGATGCCTTGTTATGTTCTTTAAGTCGACTTTCATTACTGATGCACACTGTTATTTATATATTCATGTTTAGTCCCTTCATTTTGCATGATGTCTTTTACTTTATTCTTGATGATTTTATTCAGTGATGAAGAGGTTTTTTGGATTCTAAAGCATTTATACAGGCTGTATATAACCTCTCCAGTTTAAGAAGTCTATCTTGAGCTGAATAAAATAATCAGGAGATTTGAAGAATAAAATGAAAAAGATGATTGCCAGGGTGAATAGATTAAAAATTATTAGTAGGCACTAAAAGATACATTTGCTGTACTGGATTGTATACTGTAGGTTAAATATTCCAACATACTGTATATACTGTACAGTAGTACAGGTACTGTATTATCTTGACACAGATGGATGCTGATGCATCAGTAGCATCAGATATTATCAGGGTCCATTTACCAGTGTTGTGGAGGATGCATCAAATCCATGTCAGTTGTTTTAAAAGCAGAAGCTTTTTAAGGGATTTTGCATCATAGTGCGACATAAATTATGCAGAATGAAATGATAGGCAATTTTCTTCTTCCTGAAGTGGCAGGAGACACATCAAATGCCGCTGACTCTTGTGTAATGGTTTGCCAAAGTTTTCTCTCTCCGTTCTGTGGGAACTGCTGGGTGTTTTAAAAACTAAAACTACAGTCAGAATATACACATAATTTTGCTTTACTTGATCTTATATCATAATGACTGAGAGCAAAGTTCTGAGCTACAAGACTGAGATTACTAGAGCAGGTGCCCAGAGGGTTTATTTTCGTGTTTCGAACACAAAAAGTTTTACCTTCTAAATAAAAAATTGCTACTCCTGACAAATCAAGAGTACAGGTACTTGGTAATATCTCTGTGTAGCTGTCGAAATCACTGGCCTTTACCGTATGCTGCAGTGCATAATAAATATGATTCACAGTGTATATGCATACATTGCCCACTAAGCAGTCTTTCCATCCATTACTTTGTGGAGGTTGCTTTCGTACATGGAATACGAATTCTAAAAGTGAACATCCTGCTGCATTGCCTGGCTTTGCTGAGTGGATACACAGCTCGCAAATTCTGCTGTTAACCCCCGAGAATTTTCAGTAGGATGAAAGTAATTAAGCAATGAAAAAGTCAAAATGGGGAAAGCTCCAAGAATTGATGGAGTGTGTGGTGAAATACTTAAGCATGGGGGAGAGATAGCAGTAGAATGGATATGGAAGATGTGCAGATTGGCCTGGAAGGAGGGCAGAGTCCTGGAGGATTGGAAGCCAGGTATAATTATTCCCCTGTATAATGGAAAAGGGAAGAAGTGTGTAGTAATCATAGGGGCATTTTCTCCTCTTAGTGTAATAGGAAAAGTATATGGTCAGACAGAGTTAGGGAAATAAAAGAGGAATTAGTTGGAGCATAACATGGAGGTTTCAGGAAGGGAAAAGGTTGTGTAGATAAGATATTCATCATTAGGTCTTTAGTGGAAAAGTTTCTAGAGAAGGGAAAGAAGTTATATGTGGCATTCATGGATTTGGAGAAAGCATATAACAGAGTGGATAGACAAGGAATATTAAGAATATATGGAGTAAATGTGAATCCGTTGAATGCCGTGAAGAGTATGTATGAGGGCACTAGGGCTGCAGAGTGTGGATGATGAATTGAGTGAATTTTTCTGTCTGGATCTTGGATTGAAACAGGGATGTGTAATGCCTCCATGGTTGTTCAGTTTGTATATGAGCGAAGTTATAAGAGAGATACAAGGTAGGGTAGTGGATGTTGGAGCATCCGTAATGAGAGAGAGCAGTGTTTGGAAACTTCCTGTTCTGCTGTTTGTGAATAATATTGTATTGTTAAGTGAAGATAAAGGGGAACTGCAAGGCTTGGTGAATGAGTTTGGGAGAGTGCATAAGAAACTGAATCTAAAGGTGAATGTAGGGAAGAGTAAAATTGTGGTCTTTGAGAGAAATAAAGTCACTGAATGCAGCGAGGCTGGATGGTTAGGAAATGGAAAATATGGGAGTTTGGAGGATGATGTGCATGAAAGGGTACAACAAGGAAAAAATGTTGCTGGTTCTTGAAAGCAATGAAGAAATAGAGAAATGAGCATGGAAGTAAAAAAGTTGCTGCATAATAATATTGTGAGCCCCATCGTAACGTATGGAAGTTAAGCTTGGACCTTGTTGGGAGGACACAAGTTGGGAGTGAGAGCAGTGGAAATGAATTATTTGAAAGAAGCATGTGGAGTTACATTGAGGGGACAGAATGACAATTGAGGAAGTGAAGGAGCATTGTGGTGTGGATGTGGTAAAAAGCATTAGGAGAAATACATTGCGGTGGTTTGGCCATGTGGAGAGGATGGCAAGTGAGAGACACTAACTAGGAGAATGTATGCGAACGCGGTGAAGGTGGGGAGAAGAGGGGGGATGTAATGGGGTTTATAAAAGCCCACGTTGCGTAGAGGCAAAGCGGGGATCCTCTTTTTGGCTTGCATATGAAGCACGAGGGCCTGAGGTCAAATCTCCGCCAGGACAATGTGATTAATTTGTCAAGTTACGTTTCAGTTACCACGGGGAGACCAAGGATGAGATGGAGGGATTGAGTAGAAAAGTATATGGGAGGGGGAGGGGGGAGACCAGTGATGAGATGGAGGGACAGCATAGAGATGTATGTGAGAGAGGGGGGTGTACGCTGGAGGAAGGAAGGCCAGTGAAATGTCAGAGGACAGGGCGACATGGAGGTGATTTGTTTGTGACCACCCCTTACAGGATATAAGGCATTGGGCTATAGATAGATAGATAGATAGATCATTTTCTTCACATGCAAGAATCTCTGAAAAGAACATTTTCTCCAGAGCTGCTACAAGGATTTGGTGAATTCAAGTGCATCTGTTATAGAATGTTTTCTTTCATGAACCCTGTTACAGATCCTTTGGCAAGGACATCAGCTCAGTAAGGAGATTATTCTACTCAGATATGCAACAAATGTTCCTTGAGCACCTGAAAATTATTGTGCAGTATGTCATTTGTGATCCTTTGAGCCTGATAGAGTTCCATAATATATAAATTTCTCTCATTACTCACAAAGTATTTAGAGACCATTAAGGAGGCTTACAGTAATGATCTTCATCCCTAAGTAGGGTGGCTGGCTATGTATAGGCAGCAGGGTTGCCGGCTATAGTTACAGCGCATGACTCAGGTTGTCATTGTTGTACCCTGGCAACCTTCCTGTCAGCAGCGTGTCCGATTTTATATCATATTATACACGATATCATATTATTATACACAAATATATTATACATGAATATTATTATACACAAACATATTATACACGAATCACATGCATATCGTATTAGTAATCTTCCCACTCTCTGACGTAATAGAGCCAAAGGCCCTGAAGCTCCAGCATTGGTCATTCATGACCCTAACATAACCTAGATCAGAAAACCACCTACCTACCTCCCTACCGGACATGCATAGCACTTATTTAAGTCCTCTTTTAAATAAATAATGCACACAAAGCATGAATTAATTGAATTTTAACCAAAAAATGATGATTTAGAGGTGAGCAAGGCATAGGTGCTCACAACTAGCAAGCAAGTGTATCAGACATGGAAATCACTATGAAAATCACCCTTTCTCACATCTATCTATATCTATATACCTAGGCTGCTTCCCCCAAGAAAAGGGAGGTAGCCGAGACAGGTCAACACACTACCAATTTACTCATCCACTCATACACATTCATTCACATCTTAGCCCTAAAGGGGAGAAGGGACAGATCCTCTCCGCACCACACCGCACGAGGGTCAACTACGCAGTGCAGTCAGTGACATCCGCAGCAGGGCCCGACAGCAAAGCTGGTTTACCCCTGCCACATCATAATGTATCCAGCCCCTTACCTGCAACTGACCTGATCAGCTGATCAGACAAAATGCAGGAGAATATCTCGTCAGGGCTGCATCATCATTTATTCATTCACAATTTCTCTCCATTCATTTCTATCACGCACAGCCACTCTTCCTTGCTCAACAGACAACCCTCTCGCATCGAACGCTCTCTTCACACTGTCCATCCATCCTATTCGTGGTCTTCCTCTCAGCCTTACACCTCTCACATCAGATCTAGTTATCTTTTTCACCAATCGCTCATTATCCATTCTCTCCATATGCCCAAACCATCGCAACACCCTCTGTTCAACTCGATCAGCCATCTCCCGAACAATTCCAGTTCTCCTTCGCACTTCATCATTTCTCACTCGATCCATACGCGTCACTCCACACATACTCCTCAGACACCTCATCTCCATTACATTCAAACTTTTCCTCTCTGCTACACCCATATTCCATGTTTCAGCCCCATATAATGCAGTCGGTACCACAACACCCTCATACAGCCTTCTCTTTACATCCATTCTGAGTGAACGACATCCAAACACTTTTTTCATTCCTCCCAGCACCTTTCCAACTTCATTCATTCTAAACTTCACTTCTGCATCTATTCTTCCATCC